>JAHBCN010008848.1:48049-60678 GCA_019359885.1 Listronotus oregonensis | reverse complement strand
AAATTTAAGAAAAAAAATATTCAAAAAATCTTATATTTATTTTTTCCAATACCTTTTAAAAATTAAAAATATCCCCCATTACAAAACTGCAGTAGTATGTATAAATAAAGTGCGAGGTTCATCCTTAAAGCAGTTTTATACGTATGTTTAAAATTTTTTGTGTTTTTTTTTTAAAGACTTCTTAATCTTATAAAAATTTTAATTATTTTATTTATAAAAAATGGGCAAAACGTTTATGTCTTAACCAAACTATACATAACAAAGAAAGACACATCATAATTTTTTTATATATCCTTAAGATTTTTTTTTTAAAAACATTGTTACTTTTTTTCCCTTTGCAAAAATATCGATGTTGAAGGCAACATCGATGTTATCATCGATTTTTCGATACCCGACCATCGTTTTTAAAACATCGATACATCCCAAACCTGGGGGTTTTTAAAGGGTTTTAGGTTTTGTGCCCGTGGAGACTTTTGATCGGCGCGTTGAAAACTATTATTTTGCAAACTTTAAAAACAGTTGGCCGAAACCCCATTTTCATAGGAAAAATGCGGGTTCCTTTAAAGTGCGTTTATCTCAAAAAACAGTTACTCCTAGAGACTTAGATGAAGTATACATTTTTAAGGCAGGAAATAAAGCAACTTTTTTTTTTTTAATAAACAGGTCAATATCCCAAAGTTAAAAAAGTTATACCATCTAAAACAAGTGGGGTAGGCCGTAGCTGGCGCCCTCTACTAGCAACATCAAAAGCATGGACCAATTTGAATTTCTCGCCTTAAAGAACCCCAAACCCCCAATTTTGTACCCTACGTCATTTAGTTAAGAAATTATTACAAAAAAAACGAAAACAAAATTAAATTTTAAAACCCCATATCTTAGTTTTTATAAAATAACGCAAGTTAACGTAAATTGCATTATTTCGACCTAAGGAATTTGCTGTTGCTCTGTGTCCCATTACTTTTGGGACACCCTGTATATCAGCGAATCTTAAAGATGGTTAACCCAAATTTTTTTTTATTTCTGCGCACTAATGAAAATGGCACCATACAAAATACCCGTACCACTTTGAACAAGTATTACTAATGTACTTATGAAATAAATAACTTTTTTTTACCAATTATTTAAAAAATACAGATTGTCTCGAAAATAGATGTATCTGCAATTGCTTCGTTTAGCCGGTAGAGAGCCTCAGAAATTGCATTATTAGTGAAACTTTCTGTAATTTTTAACCTCTGGCACCCATTGCCGATTTTAATGAAATTTGATATACGAAGGTTTTTAGAAATTTCTAGTTTTTGCGTTATTTTTTTGGAAACTTCTAGTTTTGGCGTTATAACGCAACACCTGGACGTCACCTCAAAACTGCACAAACTTTCCCGAAATTCCTTCTTCTTAAAATTAGTTACATCCAAAATAAATGACTTTATGATGTTGGATAAACTTATTTCCACGTATATTTAATCATCCCTTTCAATAAAAATTAATTGAAAAAATATTTTCATTTTTAAAAAATTAAGGAAAATACCTATATACTGGTTTTTAGACAGTTATAATAATATGTCGGTAAACTCCATTTTTACCCAATTCAAATTTGAAAAAAGGGGGTCGTCAATTGCTTTGCGAGTTGTATTTGTACCAATATAATTGCCTAAAAGTAGCTCTATAATTTCGCTGACTTTTTTAAAAGTAAAAAATGACCAAAATTTAAAAATTAAATCCTATAAAATGAATTATACCTTAAATAGGTACTTTTAGACGGATAAAAATATATGGATCGATTAATAAGACAATGGGTACGAGTTTTTTACCCATCATTTCTCTCTGATACGTTGGTTTAAATCTCTTAACCCAGGGTCAATTTAACCCAACTCCGAATGTATAAATGGGCCCTAAACATTAAAAATGCCAAATAGTGCTGCCTGAGACATCTCTACGTTAATAGTTGAACCAAGCGCAAATTATTCCGTAAAGATTCCTTTACCTTTCACACATAAAGCCGACAAATCAGCTGGTCGAGCGCTATTCGTTTGATTTGCTCGATCAGTTCCGTGTAGGTCCGGAATGGCCGCCAACGTATACAAAGAAGAAGCTATTGAGCAGTGGGTGGATTCGGGGTCGTTGATCCACTAAACGATTAAACCATATTATGTGTCACTGTCAAATGTGTCATCAATTAAAATCCTTTTGTCAATTTCCATAAAAATTAATTTCGCAAGTGTTGTTTATCGTTTACGAAGAAAAACTTATTATTTTGCGCTGCACAACACAAAGTAGATATAATTTAGAAGAAAATTAAAGAAACACGTTTTATGATAAGTGGAAAAATGTGTAAAAAGTTTTAAGAACTGTGCAAAGACTGCAAAAAGGATATTTTATTTTTACAAGTTAATAAATTCAGCCCACATAGATAAGTAAACCTAATAAGTCTAGTGCCAAATAGAGCAAAGCATGTCAACTTTCAAAGTAAGAGTTCTGTATGATTTTCAAGGGGAGCCAAATACAGCAGAACTATCCATTAATGCTGGAGAAGTTCTTACTGTAACCAGAACTGATGTCGGTGAGGGATGGTGGGAAGGCCTAAATGTAAGGTAAGTATAATTAAAGAAGTGTGTGCATCACGCAAAACATTGTCTTAATTATTTCATGTTTTAAAGGCCAATCTGGGCTCTTTCCATTGCCTTAATTATTTTATGTTTTAGAGGCCAATCTGGGCTCTTTCCGGAAGCATATGTGGAAAAAATAGAATCTGGACCACCAAATATTCCACCTCCAACCCCACCAGTTCAAGCAGGATGGGGCTTACCTGGTATGGAGAAACAAAATACCCAACCTGATACTTCAGGAGCCCAAGATGATGATTGGGATGATGACTGGGACGATGATACGTATGAAACAATGCCACAAAATATAAATAGTAATAATCAGCAAAAGGTGGAACCACAATATGGTAAGATTTAAACCACAACATGTTTAGTCTAGAAAATGAAGCTGAAAAAAGTGTAAAACCTGTCAATTTTTTCAAAATGCATAGAATTGCATGCAAATTTGGGATTTAACTTCAAAATCTATGTTATGCTGATGGGTGCTCTTTATTTTTTAGGGGTGGAAACTACCCTTTATTGCTAAAACCCATAAAACTATACATTAAAGCTTAAGTTGAGTAAAATTTGTAATAAGTTGAAAAAGTAGTATTTTGTTTTTTTTTTGAAACATTATTTGAAATATTTCATTCCTTAACGGTCAACCCATATTAAGATTTAAAAAAAAATTATTTACCCTAAAAAATTAATATATTATCACAGTGTTTTGCATGAAAATTTGAGATTAAGCTTAACTTACTGTTCTCTTTAAAATCTCCATTATGCTGAAGGTCGCTTCTTATTTTTTAGGGGTAAAAACCCTTATTGCAAGAACCTTTAAAACTTTATATTAAAGCTTAAGGCTCATATAAATTGTCAAATAAGTATTAATTTCTTTTAAACATTATTTAATATATTTCAACCCTTAATCAACCCTGATTATAACTTAGAAAAAGTAAAATGGTTACCCTAGAAAAATGAACATATTGTCAGAGTTGTAATTAAAAAATGTGACTGCCTAAAAGTATTACCAATTTAATTTGATAAATTTTTTAATCCTTGAAAATCCACCCCTTACAATATTACAATGCAAAAAATAGTACAAAATCGCGGATTTTTTTTTAAATTTTAATGAAATTGGTTTTTTAAGTATAACTCCTTCAGTTTTTGTGACAAAAAGTTATCTAAAAAACCATTTTGTTGGTTTTCTTAAGGACTGATGATTGATTGATTGATAAAGTAAATACACAAGTTGAGGTTTTGTCCGCCTCGACACTGCAGCCTACAGGGCTTGTTGTATCTCTTGTGTATTTGTTTCAGTCAAAAAGGTTTGACACCTTAGACAGGTGTAGTAGCCCTTTTACTGTTCTTTTCTGGTCTCCAGCCTCCTGGTGGTTAGTGTCCACCATGAGGTTTTGATTTGTTCTCCAGTATGTAAGTGCAGGGCACTCATATATGATGTGAGAGGCTGTCTCTTCCTCTTCGTCACATAGTCTGCAAATGGGTTCTTCTCTATAGATGCCCATAGTGTGCATATGTTTTCTTAGGGTGCAGTGTCCGGTTATTAATCCTGTCACTATTCTAATCTGATTCCTATTTAGTTTTAGTAGTTCACTTGTCAATGCTTTCGATGGTGAGCCCAACATTGATTTACTGTGATTTTGCCTTGGAATGTGGTTCCAGTATGACTGATGTTGTGTTTGAATCCACCGAGTCATGTAGCCACGAACCGAGGCTTTTGGTATTCCAAAAACAGGTTCAGGACCCACAAACATTGCTGCGGAGCCTCGCCTGGCCAGGGAGTCTGCATTTTCATTGCCCTGTATTCCCCTGTGTCCTGGCACCCAGGAAAGTGTAACTTTGTTGTGGTTAGCCAGGTTTAGGAGGCATTGCAGACAGTTCCAAACCAACCTTGAGTTGACTTGTTGGGATGCCAAAGCTTTTATGGCCGCTTGACTATCAGGACTATAAGGTCCTATATATTAAAGCTGTTTAAAACCCTTACTTTTTTAAAGAGGTGAGTGTAAAGGTCTGAAACAGGGTAGTGCTTGTCTATACACACGCGTTTTAAACGTTTATAACTCACTTAATTTCCGTCATACAGTAGATTAAAAAAGGAAAATATTTATAATTTAAAAATCTACAATTTCATACTTTAGTAATTTTTACATATCTCCCTTAGTTTTTGAGTTATTTTTAAAAAAGGATTTTTTATTAAAATTCTGAAATGTGATTTTCACTTGCAGCTTCATTTTTCTTTTAATTAAGCAATTTAAAACATTTAAAATTTATGATACACAAATAAAGAGAAATAAAAAAGGGGTATGACTCATTTTAATTAGGGTAGTAATAAGGGGGTTGTTTTCTAAGATTTTTGCATTCAAAAATTTTGGTCTAACCTTATTTTAATCATAACTTACTTAACTTTTATGATACATATCTTTTTTTTTAATAAAGAAAGGTTTTTTCAAATGCTTCAAAAAAGTTATTATTAGTTTTCCTCGAAAAATATGTAGATTTTGCATTATTTGCCTTTGAAAATTTGAAATTTTATGTTTGATGAAAAACAGCAACAAACCACACCTTGGTCTGTATTGATCTCACAGCAATTACAGAAAAATCATTTTATTCGTGTTTTTAAAAGCTACACTTTTGTTATTTAGTTTTTTTGATAAAATGCATACTTATCGAGTTATTTGCAAAAAACCGATTAAAAACGTTGATTTTATCGACGAAAAATTCCAAATTTTGATCTCGAATAACACGAAAAGTATGCATTTACAAAAAAAAAATGCATAAAATTTTTTGCTTAGAAATCATTTTTCTTTCGATTTCTGTGGTCAAAACATAAAAAAATTCCACCCGCGAGATGGTTTGGCAACCACCCCCAAGGTAAAGGCGCCCTTCGGCATGATATAGATTTTGATCTTTGGACTTTCAAAATTTCAAGTCATTTAATGCATTTTAAAAAAATTGCTAGGCAAAATGGTTTATTTCCTGGACTAGTTGCCTTTTTAAGCTTTGAAAATGCCCAAAATTGTTTCCTTTATATATTTTTAGTGACTAAAAATTTGCTTTTTCTTTTAAGGAAATGCTATAGAAAATAACCAAAATTATAATCAACAATATCAGTACACAAACAGACAGAGTTCAATGAGTGATGCAGTGTCTCTTAGTGGCAGTACTATGGGTGATAATAAGGGAACAATAACAAAAAAGAGTTTGAATATATTTTCTAGTGCTGTAAGGACTGGACTGGAGGGATATATCTTAGGTAAATTTTTAAAAATATTATTTTCCACTTAAGCCAGTTTTACACAGCAAGTCTTCACATTAATTTATTGTTATGGTATGTTTCACAATAATTCGTTGATTTCTTGATCGCAATAAAATTTAATTTACAACCTTCAGTGGAAAACCCAACCATAAATAGGTTGCCTAACAAATATCTATTGTGTAGGCACCGCACCTTTTGAAAGGGTACAGGTCCTGATTACCTACTAATATTAATAGTTTAGGTTAGCTATTTTGGATGATCAATAACACACACAAAAATACCTTGACAAACTCCAAACGACTGATGAACTAGGACTAAAAGACTCTGCTTTATATTCAACACCTGCAATTTGCCTATAACCTATATCAGAAGCAAAAGACCGTTTTAACAATCGAATAAAAGATAAAGTTCTCTCTTGCTCAAATGGCAGTAAAGCTTTCTGGTCCTTTGCCAAAAATATTAGTCAGAACTTTTGCACAAATTCTATTCCACCCCTAATCTCTGAAGATGGGATTGTCTCTACCTCCAAAGGAAAAGCCGAACTATTTGCCAAACAATTTGCTGCCAATTCTATGCTTGATCCTCCTATTAATCTTCCCCTTCCAACAGTTGTCCCTGTTTCCCATAAAATGTCCGATATAATTTTTAAAGTCAAACAGATCAAGCGTATTCTTTCTTTTCTTAATACTAAAAAATCGTCTGGGCTGGATGGCATACCAGCAATCGTCTTAAAAAAATGTGCTCCTGAGCTTGCACCCATCTTAACTCGCCTCTTTCGAATCTCTTACGACACAGGCATTTTCCGGAGAGTTGGAAGCTGCACGGTGCAACTGTCCCCAAAAAGAATCCAAAAGTCTCCTTCTAACTATAGACCTATATCTCTTCTTTCAGTTGTTTGCAAAGTAATGGAAAAATTCATTAATTCCCAAATCTTAAAGTATCTGGAAAAACATAAGATCTTACATGATAGACAATATGGATTCCGTCACAGTAGATCCACAGCTGATCTTCTTTCCTTTGTCTCACACAACTGGAACAAGTCCCTTGAGTTTCTTGGTGAATCCCAGATCGTTGCTCTTGACATATCCAAAGCTTTCGATCAGGTCTGGCATGATGGGCTTCTTAACAAACTTCCTCTTACGGTCTTCCACCTAAGCTTTGCTCTTGGCTTTCCAGTTTCCTTTCTAATCGACGTATATCAGTTAGTGTAGATGGTCATTCCTCCAGCTTCTACCAAATTAATGCTGGGGTACCCCAGGGCTCAGTGCTGGCACCCACGCTGTTTCTTCTACACATTAACGATCTTCTCTCTTCCACAATCAATCCCATTCATAGTTTTGCTGACGATAGTACCCTCCACTCTAGTATTCAATTTCTTAAGCCACCGTGTAATCCTGATTTCGAAAACAAGCGCAGGTCAATGCAGATATCTCTTTCACAAGACCTCAAACTTATCTTGGATTGGGGCGCCAAAAATCTTGTTCAGTTTAATGCCTCGAAAACACAGTCATGTTCGCTGTCGCGGAAAAAGTCTGCAAATGCTCATCCCTTACATATGAGCGGCCAAGTTCTGCAGAACAAAGAGTCGTTTAATCTAGTCGGCGTTACTTTTGAGAATAACCTCAACTGGCACAAACACATTTTATCCATAGCTTCGGCAGCTTCAAAAAAGATTGGATTTCTTTTCCGAGCCAGAAAATATTTCTCTTCTTCCAATCTGTACACTCTGTATGTATCCCAAATCAGACCCTCTTTAGAATATTGTTCTCATGCCTGGGAATGGCGTCCCCTACAACATTTAAAGCATTCTGGACTCCATTCAAAGAAGAGCCGTTCGTCTTATTAATGATCCAACGCTCACAGAAAGGCTTCCTCTTCTTGCCCACCGTCGAGCTGTAGGGGATCTGTCGCTCTTCTATAGGTATTTTCACGGCTTCTGCTCAGAGGAGTTGGCCAGTATAATTCCTTCTCTGGCAGCTCCCAACAGAGCAACACGTAGTGCAACTTTTATGCATCCTTTTACAGTTCAGTTAGAGAGGCCCCGAACTTCCCGCTTTCTTCGTTCCTTTATTCCTAGAGTGTCAAGATTATGGAATCTGCTGCCCGCAGAAGTTTTTCCTTCTCCTCCCAATCTCCAAAAATTTAAGTCTTGTGTGAACAAACTCCCTCTCACCACACTGAAGACACCCACGGTACGTTAGTACTTAGGCATCAGCCTTCGTGGACTGTCCCAAGAAAAAAAAAAAAACCTACCTAATATACCAAAAAGTAGGTACAATAATAAAGAAAATTTTAAGTCCGGACCTACATGCGGGTACCCAAATTATATTGAGTTTTATGACTAACAGTAACAGGTAAAACGAGAAATCAATGAATTATTGCGTTTTACATATAGGTTTTACATGCCGAATTTAGGCCTAATAAGTTGTAACATTATTCAGGATTATAACCAATAACACTGCCAATTTTATTAAGACCAAATAAAAGAAATATATTTTTACAATACAAGAAACAGAAAAACACAAAAAGACCATATTTTATTGCAACAATATGTTGTTAGAATAAATTTGGGGTAAAATTGTAACAATTTATGGGCCAATAAATTACATTATAAACGATTTTAGTATAGGTAATTAAAATACAGAGAATATTATATTTTTATATAGTTTTTTTAAATGTACAATTTAGGTACTTCTCAAAATAATCATTTAAATTGAGTTTTGTTGTGACAATTGCTTGCATGTTGATACAGCTAAAAGAAGGTTTATTTTTTGGCCAAGTTGAGGAAAAATTACGTTACATTTCATTTTCTAGCTGGTACCAATATTGTTTGTATATTTTCTTTTACATTTAAAAGAATACATATTAAATGCCATTGTGGTATTAAAAATAGTTTGGACAGTATTGGTGAGGAACTTGTTAAATTGTTAAGATAATAAGTGTTTGTAAAATCCTCTTTATACTTTATACTAAATGACAGATAAGATTAACATAGCATAGTTGAGAAGTTTGTTTTCTGCAAAAAATTGTTAGAAGGCTTCGAAAATATGAGCGATAACTTATTTGATGCGGAATGCAAATCTGAGAAAGGCGTTTTGAGGATTTTTTCTGCCAATAAAAAATGCAATTGTTATTTAAAAAAAAACATTTCTATTTTTAATGATAACTCAAAAACCATACGAGATAGGGAAAATTGCAAAAAAGATCCTTGAAGAGAAGAAAATTTTCGATAAAAAGTTCAAACTTCCGGAGTTCTATTTCCATTATTTATATTTTTAATTTAACGCTGAAAATGGGTCTCCGCGCGACATTTTTGGTTGCGCCCTCGGCGTCAAAACCGAGTACGTCACACTAAATAATTTTTTTTAGGGTATTACGTATTTATTTAAGAATTTATGGTGTATTCAAAACACTTTAAATAATTTATTCCTTTTAAAAATTTAACTTAAAGTTAGTTTTTTAACAAGTTAGACAATTGTCAATTAATAAAATTTTTTCGTCCTCATTGTTCATTAAAAAAAAGTGCTTAAATAATTGTCATATAAATTTTTCGCTTCGTAAAGCTTTTCTTATATACATACTTAACAACAAAAAATAAAAAATCAGAGTAATATTCTCAAAGGTATAAAATTATTATAAACAAAGCATTAATTTTTTAAAACTTTTAAGGCGTGATCTTATTAGGTATGTATATAGGAAGGGCTCCACGACGCGAAAGTGCTTTAGGAAAAAATATTTTTAGTAAACGTGGTCAAGGGAAATAGCTGGAAATTATTTTCAAGTTTCTGATATGGCCGCTAGGGGGCGAAACTGCAATCTTGAATCTAAAAAAGTGATGTGTCTTTGAATTTTGCCATATTAACCTAACAAAAAATACCTGATCTTTAAAGTCGAGGATAATCTGAATCTTTTTTGTTTGAGGGGTATTCAAAAGTTTCCGTAAAACACACCCTGTATCTTCTAAACGGCTGAGCCGATTTTAACAAACTTTGACTAGTTAAAAAGAGCTTTTTCTGGGCTATAAATCTTAAAATATTTAAAGTTTTTTTAGTTTCATCTGTCGCCGCTAGAGGGCTGTTTTCAACATTCCAACAGAAATGGTTAATTTTTTCAAAAAAATTAAATACATTGGTCTAATTTTTTCTTTATGAAAAATTAACTAAATAACGCCTAAACAAGCTCGCGAAAACCGCATCTCGATATCTTGTTCCTTACCTAATATTTAGACCAAAGAAAATTTTATACGTCAATATCTCAAAAACTATAAAAGCTACAAGAAATGTTATAATACATAATTTGTGTATTTTTACAAAACCTCAAATTAAGGTAAATAATATTTTTATCTAAATGCAGTACTTTACGAGTTATAATAAAAAAGCCAATTCTAGGGGAATACCTGGAAAAAATCCTGAAAATTCGATTTTTTGATGATAACTCGTAAAGTATTGCATTTAGACGAAAAGATTATATAACCCAAATTAAAGGTTTTGTAAAAATACATAATTTATGTAATATAATATTTCTTGTAGATTTTATAGTTTTTGAGATATTGACGTATAAATTTTCTTTGGCCTAAATTTTAGGTAGGGAACAAGATATCGAGATACGGTTTTTGCGAGCTTGTTTAGGCATTATTTAGCCTACCTTTTCATGAAAAAAAAAATATACCAATCAATTTAATGTGAAACTAACAAAACTTCAAATATTATAACATTTATAGCCCAAGAAAAGCTCTTGTCAACTAGCCTAAGCTTGTTTAAATCGGCTCAGCCGTGTGAAGATACGGGGTGTGTTTTACGGAAACCTTTGAATACCCCCCGCCACTTATTTTTTGGAGATATAGCAAAAATTGTTAAACAAAAAAGGTTCAGATTATGCTTGACTTTGAAGATCAGGTATTTTTTTGTTAGGTTAATATAGCAAAATTCACAAAAACATCACTTTTTTAGATTCAAGATTGCAGTTAGGCCCCCTAGCGGCCATTTTAGAAACTTGAAAATAATTTCTAGCTCTTTCTCTTCACAACTTTTACTACAAATATTTTTTCCTCGATAAACATTTTCTGAGATACAGCCGGCGTCCTTTCTTATTTGGACACCCGGTACAATGAAGACGAAAGTTCTAAACAATTTTGTTAATTAACAATTATCTAACTTGTTGAAAAATTAACAAAGTTAAATTTTTAATGGGAGGAAATTCTTTCAAGTGTTCTGAATATACCATAATTAAAATTTTTTAAATAATATCAAAGATAATACTACTACGGATAAGATTCAATGCTATATTTTTGATACCCCTAATGGACCTTGGCTAACGCGAGCCGATGTCCATCGAGAGATTTTCGCGCTATGCATTTCAATCCTTGAACGAAAGTTAAACAGTGTTGCCGGCAGGCCTTTACTATTGGCGTAATGAAACGCGACTAGAAAATATACAACCCGTTTAGCCGCCCTTTTTTGCTACTTCGTATTCCGAATAAGGTACAAGCGACAGACATTGGCAACGGCACGCATGGTTTCGTACCTCGTTTCGCTGGGGCAGGGGTTACCGACTTAATTTTATTCGCATTTACGGAAGAATTGATATCTCCGAACTGATTCAGAGCGCCCCATTTAAATGAACCATCTATCCGTAGTAGTATTATCTTTGATGATATTTAATACCCTAAAAATATTATTTATTGTGACGTACTCGGTTTTGACGCCGAGCTCGCAACCAAAAAGATCGTGCGTAGGCCCATTTTCAGCGTTAAATTAAAAATACAGGGTGTCAAAAAAGTCTGGAATATTGCAAATATCTTCCAAGCCGCTCTTAATTTTTCGACGAAAATTTAGCTGGCAACACAATTTTAAAAAAGGCGTCAGATAAATGTAATTTCACTTTCCAAAGTATACAGGGAAAGCCAAAAAGTAGTATCAACTTAGGTTTTTTAAATGGAAACCCCTGTATATTTTTATGTATTCGAATAGATCTTTTCAAGCCAATTTCAATGGTATACAGTTTTATGTGTTTATCTGTCAAACTGATCACGCATTTGATTTCTAATTTTGATTTTTAAGTGATCAATGTTTTACAGGCCTATACAGGTACTTATCTGTTAATGTCAGTTGACTTATATGACATTTTGTGTCAAATTTCTAATTACAACAGTAGTCATTTTAATTAGTAGAACGATGGCTTTAACTGAAAAAAGAGAAAATTGAGATACTTATGATGATTGGATACGGTGATCGCAAGGATACAAGCAGAAGTGTGATTTATTTAATCATATTTATCCGAATCGACCCGCAATTATCAATAGTTTGTAAGTAAATTGCTTAAGAAATTTAACGAAACGGGAAGGTAAATCACAGACCCAAATCAGGCCGACCGAAAACAGCTACTGGTGGTGATACGGCAAGATATTTTACTGCATGTTCAAGAGAATCCCCCTCAATCGCTTCGCCAATATGGACTGGATCATAATGTTACTTACCAGTCTGTCAAAATTATTTGGAAGTGAAAAAATTCGTCCGTTTAAGATTCATTTGGTTCAGGAACTTACAGAGGATGATTTCGATAGACGGGAGAGTTCTGCGAAATTATGATGGAGAGGGCAATGCTGAGCATAATTTTTTTCAAAATATTCTCTTTTCTGATGAAGCTCGTTTATGCTTCATGGTATTGTCAACAGACATAACTGTAGATATTGGTCTGCATCAATCCCCGATGGATGGCCGAAGCACACACGCAAAGACCACAAAAAGTGAATGTCTGGGAGGACATAGGTATAA
>JAHBCN010008848.1:37173-48032 GCA_019359885.1 Listronotus oregonensis | reverse complement strand
TTTTTTTAAATAACAATTGCATTTTTTATTGGCAGAAAAAATCCTCAAAACGCCTTTCTCAGATTTGCATTCCGCATCAAATAAGTTATCGCTCATATTTCTCGAAGCCTTCTAACATCTGTCATTTAGTATAAAGTATAAAGAGGATTTTACAAACACTTATTATCTTAACAATTTAACAAGTTCCTCACCAATACTGTCCAAACTATTTTTAATACCACAATGGCATTTAATATGTATTCTTTTAAATGTAAAAGAAAATATACAAACAATATTGGTACCAGCCAGATAATGAAATGTAACGAAATTTTTCCTCAACTTGGCCAAAAATAAACCTTCTTTAGCTGTATCAACATGCAAGCAATTGTCACAACAAAACAAAATTTAAAATTATTTTGAAAATATCTAAATTGCACTTAAAAAAAAATTTTAAAAAAAATATAATATTTTTTGTATATTTAATTACCTATACTAAAATCGTTTATAATGTCAACTTTACATAGCATGTTCTACCCCAATTTATTGGCCCATAAATTGTTACAATTTTATACCAATTTATTGTAACAACATATTGTTGCAATAAAATATAGTCTTTTTTTGTTTTTTATTTTTTTTATTGTAAAAATATATTTCTTTTATTTGCTATTAATAATTATTATTATTGGTTGGTAATTCTAAATATTGTTACGACTTATTTAGCCTAAATTCGGCCATTGAAAACCTATGTGTAAAACGCATCTTATTTACAAAACATCGTAAAATATGTGGTTGTTACCCAAGGGTAGTAAACTTAACAAGGAGTGCTCGATTTTTACTATTTGCCGCAGAAAAGGTTATGTTTGACGCCCCCGTTTGCCCATTTTGCCCAGAAGGCAGATTTATTTTATTAATTTTTGTTAAATATTCAATTTTAAAAAAATTTTTTTGATATGTACTTACATTAGAACTGTAATTTAAAAATTTTTTTTAAAAAAAGTTTTTTATTTACTTGCAAAAAAAAAACAAAAATTTGTCACAAATAAAGCTTTAAATTGGTTTTTGGGCAAAGGGATCGAGCACTTTTTTGGGGGTTTTTACCCTTGGTTGTTACCAAGGAATTTTTATTTTGGAATTTTTTTTTTTTTAAATATCGGGGGGTACAAGCAGAATCGTTTAAGTCCATGTATTATAAAAAAAAGAAATTTTAAAAATTGAATTAACTTGTAAAATTTTTTTTTGGTAATAGGTTATTTTGTTTATATATATAAAGTGTATTTGCCTTTTTTTAAAGATTCTTTACTATAAAAAATTCAATAAAAATTTTTTTTTTAAATCCCTTTTTTTAAAACATGTTGGCCTTACATTTTTTTTTCCGTTTTTGTTCACTACTTTTTTTTCAAATGGGGTTTAAAAGGGAAATTCATCATCATCCCCCTGTCTTCTTGTGCAACATAATTTTAGAGGTAGGTAGGGACTGGTACCATCCATGGAATTGGTGTATTATTTGATTTTGGCACAATTTTTTAAAGATTTTTTTTTTCTTTTCACTTATTGGGGAAATGCTGGCTATACAGTTTGTTTGTACTTTGGAAACGCTGGTTTTTCCCCCTTTCCAAAAACGTTAATGCATCTGTACTTTTTTTCTGAATGCATATATTTGAATTCAATTATTCCAGGATTTTCTTTTGAATATCTCAAAGTTTTAAAAGTAGCCAATTGAGGTTTTTTCTTCTGTGTCTTTATTTTTGTTTCTAATTAAACTTTCAGTCAAAGCCTTTAAGTCATAAAAGTTATTATATTTTATTTTGTACATTGTATGGTCACTTTTTTTTTTTTATTTCGGTTTGATCTTGGGGTCTAAAATGATAAGCCAATCGTTTTTGTGAAAACTGGAACAAATTTTTTTGGCATGTTCAATAGAACTATGCATAAAGTCCATCTCCATGTAGGAATGCCCGCTTTTCAAAAAATTATGTTGAATTATTTCAAGGTGAGTAATCTGAACCAAATAAAGTAGAAAGCAGCGACATGTTGGTTTCGATTCTGTCCTCCACATGTGTAAAAAAATTTTTCACCTCTAGAAACATATTAACGCACCGTAATGCACCACAAAACAAACTGCCTTCTAAGCATATGAATGCAGTATTTACTTTAATGGACTTACAGTTTTTTTCCCCGTCTGCTTGCATCGGTCGACAAAAATCGCTTAAGTGCACATAAATGATTCTCCCTGTTAAAAATAAACTAAATACGGACTTAAACAAATTGACGGCTTGTAACTTCTACAATAAGTAAAAAAAAGGACTTAAGTAAATATTTGCTTGAAGGGAAAATTGTATGGACTTATAAATGAGGTAATCCCCATTTTGTCAAAAATGGACTTAAAGGGTTTGCTTGTACGCCCACGATATGTTCTATGTTCTTTTTTGCGTTTGGTAGTGGTCTGGAAGTTTCACTTTTAAAAATTTATTACATTCACAAGAGATATAAATATTTCTTTTCTTATATTTACGGTTTTTTTTTGTTAATTGAGATCTAATAGTGTTTTTAATTTAAAGATGGTATGAATGTTAAATTTACTACCTATTCTTTTTTTTTTCAATTTTTGTTTATCAAAATTCTAACAGTTTGAATTTTGATTATTATTTAATTTTCGGGTAAATTTTTGTACCTAGTTAGTTTTTGACTTGCCACTGAAACTTAGAGAAGTGTTTGGATTTTTTGGGGGTTTTTCTATTTTATACTATTATTGATTTATTACATATACAAAGGATCTTATAAATAACATTCTTTACAGAAAAAATGTAAGACAACTTATTGAAGAGACCAATCTGACAGGCCCTCAGGCCAAGTTTCAAAATTTTTAATAAAATCTTGAATTATTAATTAAATTAAATGCAAAATTCCAAAATTTTTTCGGTTCAGGTAAAACCAAACAGGCACCAGTAAATGAATATTGCCCTGACATAAGAAAAAGTGTCAATAAATCAGTGACATGGTATTTGAAATAAAATATGAATTATTCAATCGACGAAAATTATGCATAATTAAGTGGCATTAGGGGGAAAAGTTTTGAGCAGTATCTGAAATGTTTTCAGTTTTTTTCCCCCTTCCGTCCTTTTTTGCTATTAAACGTATTGTCAGTAAGTTTGAGTCCAAAGGTCCCGTAAAAAAAAAAAATTTTTTTGGGGAAACGCCGATTTTCATGTTTTTTTATACGGGGTTTTTGGGGGCTATAACAAATTTTAAAAAATTGTTTTCCGGCAACCTCTGGTTATTGAGTTTGAGGCCTCCAAGTGAACTAACCTCAAAATAACATTTTTTTTTTTTAAAAATGAAAAAAGGGGAACATAAGATTGGGCATAAAAAAAAACCAAAAATTTAAAAGTTTTTTTTTTTTTAGAAAAAAAACTCAAAAAATCCTTTTTTTATCTTGACAACAATTGTAAACGGCAACCAGTTATACATCAATCTTCTTACAAGGTACAGAAAAGTGGATTCGTTTGAGATAATTTTACTTAAAATAGCAATAAATTATTGTAAATTTCGGTATTTTTTTAAAAATAAGTGCCTCATCATGTATGTTCCCCCTTTTTTGGGAATCAGTTTCAAAAGGGTAATTTTAGGTAGTTCACTTGGGGCCTCTCTCAAAAAAAACCGAGGGGTTCGAAAAAAAACTTTTGATTCGTGATCCGCGCCCCAAAAAACCTATAAAATTTTGAAAATCGGCGTGGTGTCCGTAAAGTAAAATTTTACCAAAATAATTGTAAATGTTCAACTCAGGATATCGAAAATAGAGCCGAAGAAAGAGAGAACAGAAATCTTAATATTCTACTGAGTGTTGGGGAAAATAAAATGGTTAGTATGCGGGTTCTTGGGCAAGAGGTAAATAAAAATTAGACAATGGTATTGCGCACTTTAAATAAACACAAATATTATTCGTATAAATTCGAAAAACATCAAGAGCTGCAGGGAGATAAGAAAGAATGGCATTTTGTTTTGAAATGATGGAAAGAGCAAATAACGATAGGAATTTTTAAGAAATTTTGTTTTCCGATGAATGTACATTCACCCCCAAAATGAACCAAAGTTCAAAATTGCCCCGGATGGGAGCCAAGTCTTGGAACATCGGCTATGTCCGGAGGTAAGTATCTTGGGGTTTAAATCTGGACTCTAAGCTAACCTGGAATCCACATATGCAGAATGTGAAATAAGGGGAAAAAGGCTCAATGGCTACCAAAAAGCTGTGGGGAAGAATTGGGGATTTCAGCCACGCATATGCACTGGTTGTACACGGCTGTGGTAAGACCCATGATAACCACGGTTCACAGGTTGGGGAAATAGAACAGAGAAAAGCAGAGCTGGGGGTTTTCCAAACTCCAGCGACTAGCATGTTCTGTATAACGGGGCTTTAGAAGCATCCAACTGCAGCCATGGAAACCCTACAAGCCTCCCCCTTTTTGGTATAATTATTAAGGCGGAGGCGAGGATTGGGGCATACAGGCTGAAATGCAACGGAACTGGTGCTCTGGGCCGCCCTAGAACACGCCAGAATAACGAGCAGTATCACAAATTCAATATTTGAGATGAGCAGTGATACAATCCAAAAGGATAAATACACACAGACCATACAAAACCCAGCTTACCTGGGGCGGTGTGAGCGACTCCTGGTCAGTCTCGAAATTTGGTTTGGTATACCGGGGGACCAAGATGACAATGGAGCCGGCGCAGGAATACATGGTATGACCCTAGGTTTAATCTTATTTTCCCCCTGGGGAAATATGCCACTTTTTCCAGGCGGAAATATATGCCATTGAACTTTGTCTGCAAGAACTTGAGGAGGAGATATAAGGGCAGGGACATTACTATCTTCTCTGATAGCAAGCGGCCATAAAATTTTTGGCATCTCAACAAGTCAACTCAAGGTTGGTTTGGAACTGTCTGCAATGCCCTAAACCTGGCTAACCACAACAAAGTTACACTTTCCTGGGTGCCAGGAAAAGAGGAAACGGGGGAATAAAAAAAGAAAACCCCCCGGCCAGGCGAGGCGCCGCACTGTTTGTGGGTCCTGAACCTTTTTTTGGGGAAACCAAAACCTCGGTTCGTGGCTACGACTCGGTGGATTCAAACACAACATCAGTCTACTGGAACCACATTCCAAGGCAAAATCACACTAAATCAATGTTGGAATCACCATCGAAAGCATTGACAAGTGAACTACTAAAACTAAATGGGGAACAGATTAGAATAGTAAAGGATTAATAACCGGACACTGCACCCTAAGAAAAATTTCACACTTGGGCATCTATAAAAGAACCCATTTGCAGACTATGTGACGAAGAGGAAGAGACAGCCTCTCACATATATAAGTCCCCCGCACTTACATACTGGGGAACAAATCAAAACCTCATGGTGGACACTAACCACCAGGAGGGGGGAACCAAAAAAAACAGTAAAAGGGTACTACACCTTTCTAAGGTGTCAAACCTTTAACTGAAACAAAAAAAAAAGATACAACAAGCCCGTAGGCTGCAGTGTCGAGGCGGACAAAACCCAACTTGTATTTAGATTATCAATCAATCAATCAATCAATGGGAGCCAAGAAAATGAACATCGCTTTGTTCATACCGACCAATATCCCCAAAAACAAATTTTTTGGAATTAGGGGAATATATCATTGACCTTTTTATGGACTAAACCCCTGACAGCAGAAACCTATTTGGATTATTTAAAAATCAAATTGGACCCGCCTTGGAAGAAGTTGTTCGGGAATATCAAATGATCTGGAAAATGGAGGTTGCCCGCCCATAATGCCTGTATGGTTAGGGGGTACCTGGAAAATGCAACGGTAATATTATTGGTCCGGGGCCCCGGATACTTTGGACAGCCAGGTCGCCTGATCTTTCACCGAATGACTTCTTTCTGGGGGCCTTTTTAAAATGTCATTTATAAGAGTTCAAATTTGAGAATCTAAACCAGCTACAAAACGCTATTTCGTTAGAATGTAATAAAATTTCGCAATATCAACTTGGCAAGGTTAAAAAAATTTTTTGATCGGTTGGGATATTGTTTAGCTGTTAATGGGGGTTGTTTAAACATTTGATTAATTAAGTTTTCATGTAGGTAATTCTCAATTTTTTTTAAAAAAATTATTGTATTTTTTTTTATTTTTTTTTTCCACACCTAGTAAAATATTAAGAGTTCCGTTCTTTTTTTTTTTGGGGTCTATTTTCGATCTTCTGGTTCTTTGCAATTATTTATTGCTATGGCTTTGGACTCAAACCGACAATACGTTTAATGGTTGAAATGGACCAGATAGGCTTGATGGGAAAATAAATTGAAAATATTTTAGATTCTGCTTTTGGTTTAATTAAATTCTAGTATGATAAGATTATTTTTTTAATGTAGTTGTAAAATTGATGAAACGAAAAAAAAAAAATTCCTTGTATTCGGCTGTACATCAGACTTGACAAAGCCTTATAACAAATTGTTTGCTGGTGGCTGGTGTCTGTTTGGTTTTACCTGAACCGAAAATTTCTTTTAACTGCTATTTTTTTTCAGGACTAACAAAAGATATAACCACCACGCCATCGAAAAAAATACACATATACAGAGACAGCGACGAAACATTAGGGCGATGGGAACAAATTTCCAATCCATACACAGTTCAGATCGCCTCGCCGAAAAAAGCATCCAAAATGGGCGGACTGAAGTCTTTCATAGCGTATCAGTTGACGCCGTCCTTCACCAATATAGAAGTGTCTCGAAGGTACAAACATTTCGACTGGCTACACGATCGGCTGACGGAGAAATTTAACTTGATTGCGGTACCTCCGTTACCCGATAAGCAGGTCGCGGGAAGGTACGAGGATGTTTTTATAGAGCACAGACGGGCACAATTACAAGAGTTCGCCGATTATATGTGTAGACATCCGGTGTTGTCTACGTGCGATGTGTGGATACACTTTTTAACGTGTACAGATGAAAAACAATGGAAACAAGGTAAGCTATTAATTTTAAGGAAATATTTTTTTTCGAATCTTTATTTAAAATTGCAAAAATAAGTTTAATTTAGAAACTCGCTTTTCTTTTGCTTTCCCCTAAAAAAAATAGTTTTTGAGATGTGACAGTGTTTTTGCAAAGGTGGGGGATAGGCCAACCAAAAGGCAAAAATGTGTATTTTTACACTTAAATATAGTCGGAAACAACCTGTGCATCTGTTAAAACATGATAAATAGATGAAAAAACCCCGGTTTTTTCCCGGAATTTGTTTACAGTAATTGTTTAAACAATAAAAAAAGTAAAAAAAAGGAATTTTTTGTTTTTGCGTATAACTCAAAAAATTAGAATATCGCGATGGTGTCAATGGGACTATTTTAGAGAATTAAAAAAACCACAACATTTTTTTAGAGCTTTTTCAAAAATTATATCCCCGTGCGGTTTAAAATTTAGGAGTAATTTTTCCAAAAATGATAGCTAATAATATTGTTTAAGTACTCAGAGAATGGTTTCGTCGGATTTATAGTTTTTGATTGGGGGCATCAAAAAAATTTTAAAGGGCTTTTTGAGGCTCACGTTTTAAGGTATATATATATATATATATATATATATATATATATATATATATATATATATATATATATATATATATATATATATATATATATATATATATATATATATATATATATATATATATATATATAAATATATATATATATATATATATATATATATATATATATATATATATATATATATATATATATATATATATATATATATATAAAAAACAGTATGTCCACGGAAAAGGTGTTGAAGAGGAAAACTTTTTTTTTTGATATTATAAAAAAAGCTACTCTTGAAAAAAATTTTGCTACTTTTGAGTAAGTTTGGGATGGAAACATTAAACATATTTTATAGGGTGTTCAGAAAGTTGAAAAACTTAAAATGGTACAAGAGTAAAGTGCATTTATTTGAAAGATATGGAAATAAGTTACTAAAGGGTTTTCCAAAAGATGTGTTATTTTGATATTTAAAAAAAAAGCCATTTTTTAAGATAAATGATCGGATATTTATAATTTTAAAGAGGAAGGTATGCCAAATAATGGAAAATAACATCAGCCAAATGATCAACACGAGCACGCCTACAGGACCATATCCTTTCATGAAATTTTCCATAACCAAACCAAAGTGGCTACCCTATGTCCTCGATAGCCTCACGAATTCCATCTTTGGGGTTTTTGAATCGACGTTGGGCTGTTGGCGTAGACCTTCACTTCACGGGCCCCAAAGGAAGAAGTTGCAAGGTGTTTAATCACAAGATCTTGGGGCCCAAAATTGGATCCCTTTTCGAGAGAAAAGGGGTAAAAAACTTTCTTTTTTTTTGGGGGCCGTAGCACCGTCTTGTTGAAAGTCAACGTTGTCCAGATCAATACCACCAATTCTGGACAACGTTTGCTTTAACAAGACGGCCTCGTGCCACCAACGGAAACCATTTTTTTTTTACGGGAAAAGCTGTTTCAAAAGAAAATGCAAAGGTTTCATCTTGCCTCGCTCCCCCCCCACCACTACTCCTTGCTTCGCCCCCGTTTTTCGCGTTTTACACGACTTTCAGATTTTTTTTTCACCGATTTTCCCCCCCGAAAAAAAAATTCAAAATATGGAGAGAAATTTTTTGATCTTTACTTTTAGATGCCTTTTCGAATTAAAAAATTTGACCCCCCTTTTTAAAACGGTGAGCCCAAAAAAAAAAAACCCTCAAATTTTTTGATGAGCCCTAAATCAAAAACTATAAATCCGCCCAAACCCCATTCTCTGCGTACTTAAACTACATATTATTAGCTATCTTTTTTAAAAAAATTACCCTAAATCTTTAAACCGAACGAAGATATAATTTTATAAAATTTAATTTTTGGATTTTTCCTGATTTTCTCGGTGGGGAATGCGGGGAAAGCTCATAAAAACCATTTTGTGGTTTTTTAATTTTTAAAATAACCCCATTGACACCATCACGATATCTTTAATAGTTTTTTAGTTATACGCGAAAAATAAAAAATTAAATTTTTTTCAGTTTTTATTGTCTAAACAATTACTGTAAACAAATTCGCTGGGGCCAAAATCGGGGTTTTTATCTATTTATTATGTTTTATCAGATGGCACAGGTTGTTTCCGACTATATTTAAGTGTGCAAAAAAACCTCCAGTGATTGGCCTAATATTATTCTGTAGTTAGTGCGATATTTGGAAATAAATAAAATAATAAAAACTCTAATCTAAATCAAGGTTCCCAAACTTATTTCGAGCGGTGCAATGCGGGGGGCGGCGGAACGTCACGTCTAGAGGTGGAAAGTTCGGGCTTTTTTAAATCGATTCATTTGATTCATTCACTTGAAAAGATTCGTTCGCAACCGATTCACTTTATTATCATGCCGGTCGGACTCGGTCGGTTTTAAATTCCACAAAAAAAATGATATTTTTAAACTTATTTACATTTATTTTATTTTGGTATAATTATCATTTTTAAAAATATATTTGAAATAAAACTTTCAAAAATATAATTAATAAAACCTACAAATTTCCCCCAAATTAATCTTTGTTCAAAAGAATAGTTAAAAAAAAAAAAAAGTTTTTTTTAAATTCCAAATGGATATATAGCCAAAACTGACTCAAACCGACAATACGCATAAATTGTTTGTAAAACACCTCTGGTAATGTGACCAAAATCGAAATATAACAAACCGCTGCCCGCCGGTCGCACAAAAAGACAGATATGGCGTCATTACCGAATTCCCCCAATTTTAGTTCGAGTCCAAATCTGACTTAGTGAACTTATGAACGAAACGATCATTCAAACTAGGTTCGTTATTCATCACAGAGCGATCGAACAAGTGGCTTAAAAATGATTCAACCTTGAAAAAAATTTTTATTAATATGAACTATTTTTTTTTAAACAATTTTTTGGAAGAAAAGCTCATCCAAAATGCGGGCGGTGCGACAGGCTGTGTATTTGGGCACCTGCACTCCGCAAACACGGACCGACGAACGTTGACGGACTAAAATCAGGGGGTTCACAAATAAATCGTACAATATTTGTTCGCGCCAAACGTAAATTATAATTAACTTTCTAATTTTAATTTTTTTTTTTTATTTTTCTAGATTAGGTAGATAAAAATCCCGCATTCGACAAGTGCTCTGTTGGGGCAACAATATATACATATTTTAATACGTGTCTTCGGGGGGGCATCCCTTTTACACCTGAAGACACGAATATCTTTTAGTGTTTGATACCCGTTACTAAATATCATAAGAAAAAATAGCGTTGTTAACGCATTAAAATTATTAAAATTTAATATATTTTTTTAATTAAATTTATACAATAAAATAGAATAAAAAAAAGAAATAATAAATGGATGTTGTGTAGTAGAAGGATTTTAATTTCAGTGAATTTTTTAAAAAAAGGGCTAGCTAAAGTTACAAATCACCCATCGCCCCCAAAATCACATCAGCGCCCCCCCCCAAATTTTTTGTGTCCCCCCTTCCGCCCCCTCTAGGGGCCCCAGCGCCCCCCAAAGGGGGGTTATCGCCCCTTTGAGAAATACTGGTCTAAATGATGTAATCTTTATTAGTTAAAATTTTCCTAATATACTTAATTTTGGGAAATCTACTTTCAGGCAAACGAAACGCCGAAAAAATCAACTTACAGGGGCTGTTTTGCCTATGCATAGAAGCCCCCGAAAAGGAAATAATCCCTCTCTAGTTGAAGGGGAAAAAGATGAAAATATGAAATATGTGAAAAAAAAGGGTGGATGTATAAAAACTTTAATGCTAACTTCGGGATCAACAGAAAAAAAACGTGAATATGTACAAAAGAGAGTTTAC
>JAHBCN010008848.1:0-37156 GCA_019359885.1 Listronotus oregonensis | reverse complement strand
AAAAACTTGCCATAATTTGAACTGGTTATTTGTGTTTTAGGGTCATACAATATTTTATAAATTTATAATTTGTATAAAAGTACAATAAAATAGTGTCACCTCATGCAGGTAACATAAACAAATTTAACAAGAAGTATAGAATTTTTACATAAGAGATTGAGAAACCAAAAATCTAATTTCTTTTTAAACAAATAGAGAAAAAAGAAAAAGGAAATTTAACATAAAGTTGTACTTTCTTTTATTCAATAAGAGGGATCTGTATATATTAAAATTTGCCTGGTCTGCCTAGTAGTTGATAATTTTGATCCTTTAAAAGAATGTACTAAATAATTAAATGAAATAAGAGTACCTAAATGTAAACCTTATTTTTTTTAATGATTCACAGAAATACACAAACATTGTGGTATTCATCTTGAAGAGAGTTAAGATTGCCTTATTTTTCTCAATGCTATTTCCTATAAAATGTTTATTTTGTATTATTCATAATTGATATATTATTATTTATTCGGTTACCTAACGTTACGTCTCATAAGAAGCAACTAATTTAAATATAAGAAATACTTACCTAAAGTAAAAAATGCCGTGTATGTTACCCTTGGATTTGCAAGACAGAACCATACAACCTCCAGGCATTTTGTTACGATATTATCAATAACAAACAAGAAACACAAAGTTATAGTCACAATTTAATAAACACTAATCACTAAAATAAGAAGGTTTTTATCCAAATCAAAAAACTTCTGCAACTACAAAATATAATCACACAAAGCAAAACAATCGAAATTAAAACGGCGCAAACCACAACGAGACATGAAATTCGCTTGGGGGATGATAAGACGACGACGGTTGATGGTACAGCGCGGATATAGTTTCATACGTGCTGTGCCGTTGCATCAGAAAACGGTACTCCGGCTCTCATGAAAGTATAATGTGTTACCTAACTACACATTGACGTATCAGTGTGTAAGTAGGCAACACATTAAAATATTTCGTGGAATTTTGTTATTGCGCAGAATCGGCGGGGCTCACTCTGACAGTTATTTTCATAGTGGGCTGGACTTTTTTGATCGAATAGGCCATAGCATTGGGCTTCCAAATACCTTCAAACTTCCTTGGATGCACTCTTTATTAGTTAAAATTTCAAAATATACTTAATGTAAAATATCTGCTTTCAGGTAAACGAAACGCCGAAAAAGATCAACTTACAGGGGCCAGTTTTTGCCTGTGCATAGAAGCCCCCGAAAAGGAAATAATGCCCTCTCTAGTCGAAACGAAAATAGATGAAAATATGAAATATGTAGAAAAAATGGATGGATGTATAAAAACTTTAATGCTAACTTCGCAGGATCAACAGAAAAAATGCGTGAATATGTACAAAAGAGAGTTCACAAGAGTGGGGGAAGCTTTTTATTCGCTTGGTTGTGCGTTCGAATCAAATCAGCAGGGAATGTATTCGAAGGCATCAGTAGGTAAGTGGAATTTATTATTTTAGTAGGTCATTCTATCCACCACCAATATCAGAATGCGGCTGTTATGATTGAGGAGCATGGGATTCAATTGACTTTAAGCTCTGCCATGTTAAATAACAATTTGATGTTAAATATAGGTGGTGTCACAGGTATTGTTGTAAATGGAAATATTTTCAATGGAAATATTGGAAATTTCCGAACGTCTCGGAAATATTGGAAATTTTGGAAATATCGAAAAAAAATGCGTTTTACCATCAAAACAAAGATTTTTATATATTTCTTATACTTTTGGGCAGTACAAATTTCACACTAGCAAAGACAATTGTAGTTATTACTATAGACGCCCAGTCCCTTTGTATAAATACTTTTTGCCGACAATCGAATTTTATTAGAATATTTAATTTTTACCTGCTGAGGTACCTCTCAGCGTTGCCGTTTTGACTTCTTACTATGTCATAGTCTATTTAAAGCGTGGGTTCCCTCCGCACATATTTATGTTGCAAAAACAACAAACTGCTTTTTGCACAGATATTAGTCGAGGAAACGATGAGTTTTTTGTGCTGTAAGATGAAGAACCTTTAAAAACTTTGTAAACAAATTTTATTAACGGGAAATGAAAAACTGCCGTTGTGCATTTAAAAAATAAATTTTTGAAATGCATTTCTTTAGTTTGTAATTAGAAAAAAATATATAACTATAAACTTAAAAACGCGTTTTTTAATACACAAATCCAGTTTTTCATTTCCCATCAATTAAATTTGTTTATTGAGTTTGTAGCAGTTTATATGAATTAAATGCAAAAAACCGCATACAAATCCAATCTGCAAAAAAAATCCCTCGTAAGACCTATTTGAATAAATAAATAATTATTGTTAATATAATAACAATAGAGTTTTTGTTGAATTTAACTTTTTTATATAAACAAAAAGGTAATAATTGTGCAATTGGGCATTATTTAATATGAAATGTAATTACAGAGTGTTTCAAAAGTCCTAAATGGAACTAAAATTTTCTATAAGTTGGCTTACTATCCAATTAAAATTAAGACGCGACCTAAATTGTTTTCCATATTTTCCAGTGTAAGTGGCTTCCAATCCCCCCGGAACTTAATTTTTTAAAATTTAATTTACTCCTAAAATTAAATGTAGAACCTTGTTTGTAATCATAAGGAGTAACCGCAACAACTGCCTGTTTTTTTTTCACAATTTTCAGAGCTGAGAAAAAACATGCAAATATAAATTTTGTACTAAATTACTAGTCACAAAAAATTAAGATGAGCATTGCTTTTCGTTTTTTGCAAATTTTAAAAAATCACCCTCATTTAGGGGTTGAAAAATTGCCAAATCTGAAGAATTGCGAAAATTGTAGTGGTATTAAAAGTTTTTTCTCACTCCGATTTTTGTTTCAAATGGACCTTGGAAAAATGAACTAATACATTTTCATCCCTAAGAAGGTTGTAAACCAACCCCCATGGACTATGTGTGGGTGCAATCATCCCCTAAAATATATAAAATCGTATACAACTTCAAAAATTGCAAAACATCGGATTTTTAAAACATGTCTAATAAAAAATAAATGTTTATGATAATCAACTACCCTATTCTAAGGGTGGAACTACCCTTATCAATAGGAACAATTAAATAAAATACTAGCTTTTTCAAGAAAAGTCTTAGTTGGTATTTTTTGATACAAGTATATAAACAAGGTGTTACTAGACTTTTCTAGTTTACTTTTTACCAAAACCATCCCTGCAAAGGGGTATATTTATCCCCTAAAATGTAGAAATTTATATACAACTAAAAATTGTAAAAAAAATATTTAGATGTTTTAGAATATCTAAAATATGATGGACAGTTTAAAGTGAGTTTTGATAATAAACCACTCCTAAAATTAACGGTAAAGAAACCCGATCAGAAAAATTGAATAAAATGTTAGCTTGTGCTAAAAGCGTTTTGGCCTCATATTTTTTATCCCAGATGTATAAAATAGACCTTCTTAGGTTTTTTGAGTTCATTTCTAATTAAAGCTACCTTGCAAGGAGGTAAATTCATTCCCTTAAATGTATTAAATCATATAAAACTTTTAAAATATTAAAAAATATATTTGGATGTTTTAGAATATCTCAAATATAACATGAATTTTCTTAATTTTAGGGGATTAATTTACCCCCTTGCAGGGGTAGTTTTGGTTAAAAGTGATCTCAAAAAATCTAAGTACACCGGCTTTTTATACTTGGATCAAAAAAATACGAAGCTAAGACTTTTTTTTGTAAAAGCTAGGTTTTCCCTTAAAAGAGGGTGGTTGACTATTATTTATTTTTTATTAGACATGTCCAAAATATCTGATTTTTTTGCAATTTTTAAAGTTGTACATAAGTTTATATATTTTAGGGGATGATAGTACCCCCACATAGTTTATGGGGGTTGATTTACAACCTTTGCAGGGATGGAAATGTATTATTTTATTTTTTTAAGGTCCATTTGGAACAAAAATTGCAGTGAGAATAACTTTTAATACCACTGCTATTTTTTTCAATTATTTAGATTTGGCATCTTTCCAAACCCTAAATAAAAGTGATTTTTAAAAATTTGCAAAAAACGAAAAGCAATGCTCTTCCTAAATGAATAAATGTAAAAAAAACAGGCAGTTTTTAAGCGATTATTGCGGTCACTCTTTTGAATATCAAATATTTGAGTTAATAACTATCAAAAGGTGACTCTAAACACCGATTAAATTTTAGGTGTCGATCATAATTATAAGGTATTTATTAGTCTAAATAATTTTAATATACATAGATAAATACTTACCACAGTTTATAATTAACTGCTTACATAGTGTACTATTCTTGTAGGGAAAACGAAAAAGCCTAACTTTATCTGCTCTTCGACTCACTAGGTAGTCATAATATTGACATACATTTCCCGACATTTTAACAAGAATACGAATTTTAATTACCACCAGGGAAAACACAAACAAATCACAACGCACAAATGGCAATACGATATAAATAAATTAAACAAAAACGTTTTTTTTATTTAACTCCAAAAACAAGTCGTTTTTTGCTTCTTTGATGGCCACACTTTAATTAATAATTCTACTTTATTTGCCAATAGCAATAAATTAAAAAATACATGCGTTTATTTGGATTTTATTTTAAAAGAAATTAAATAGATTTAGGTGAGCCTATACAAACATTTCTTGTTATGTCTGTAAGGATGTCTTATAATAAAAAAATAGAATTTGTAAAAATTTGAAATCATGTTTATAAAACCAACGTGTATTTTTATACTAGGTATAAATATATTTAAGGAAATAATTCCTCACAGTACAAGTTTAAATAATTAAAATTTTATTATTTAATAAAGAAAAAAAAAATAAGATTAAGATTATTAAAACGAATATAAATTCGAAGCCTGTTTTCGACAGAAATAATTTCTACTTTCTGTTACTTCCTTTATTGGTTTGGCAACAGCGTTCGTTTATACAGCAGAGTGTGCACGTATATTCTCTCGATGGACGCTCGCTCAAGGAATCTCAGCAAGCGAGCGTCCAAACCTATTACCAAAAATTTAACTTTGTTCTGTGTGTCTATAGTGATAACTACAATTGTCTTTGACACTAGGAAAATAATTTCCGAAAAACGTACATATATTATTACAATAACAAAATCTCGATCTTGGGGATTTACCGATTATTGCTTGTTGGCTATTGCATTTTTTAAAAGAAGTTTAATTGCACTCCCATGAAGGCGGCATTGATGCTGAATACAATATTCAAAGTGTGGATGATATCAATGAAGATATGCCTCTTGATCAAGTTGCGCAACTTGAGTCCCGTGGTCGTGTGTAATTACTTTTTTAGAAATTTCACTGTTTTCTTTGTATATTTTTTATATTAATATATTTGCATTTTAATTTTTGGATGACAATTCCACTCATGTATAAATATCCTCATTTGAAATGTCAAAAATCGAAATTTGCTATCGAATATAAGGGAAAAAGTTACTGGCTAAAAAAATCGGTAAGTTTACGGTCCATTGTTACCTCATTAGCGACTGTATTTAATATTGTTGATTAATTTCGCTTTTAACTGTTTTATTCGCCCAATTGTCTTTCCAAATACCATTCGTACTTAGATTTTGAGCCAGATATTTTTTGCCTGGTTTTCAATACTTCGGAAATTTAACTCGTTTCTTAAAATCACCGGAGGAGCTACGCTTTCATGAATATCTGGCCAAATCTGACCATTTATGGTATTACCTATGATAACCTTTAATTAAATGTTTAGTTTTTTTCAGGTTTGTAGTCTTTATTTGTATATTTTTAATATTTCCAATATTTCCATATATTTCCAAAGTTTCCCGATATATTTTCGGAAATTTTCCATCACTAGTCACAGATCACCTTATTTTGTTAAATTTATCCTTGATCCTTTATCGGGTAAAATTATGATGTTAGTATTTAAAAAATATATATTGATCTTTTAAAAGGGAAATAATAAAAACTTAATATTAAATAAATTAAAAGTTAAAATCACATTTTTGCCGATAAAAAATCGAAAAATAGAGATATTAGCATGTTTTTTTTATTATTTTTTTTTCTATTATACGGAGCATAAGAAGAATCCAAAAAATTTTTCAGTGTTAATTTTTATTTTGAAAATAAAAAAATGGATATTTTTCAAGTTTTTCGTTAATAAAATGCATCCATTTAAGTTTAACAATTTCTAGTGATTTGTTTCATATTCTTCGTATAAAGACAAATAATGGAAAAAAGTAATATTAATTTTTGGATTAAAAAAATAATAATAAAAATAATCGAAAAATTGACATTTTCGATTTTTTTTTTTAGGAGAAATTCTTTTATAAAAACTTCAATCAAAAACAAAAAGAAATTGAAATTTTAAGCCTTTTAAATTAAATTTACTTTAAGAAAATCAAATTATTGATTTTTTTTTTAGTTATTTTATTCAATGCGCGAAAGTAGAATATTTTGAAAAAAACAGACTTGTCGATAACTCAATTTTTCGATTTTTTATGGCCAAATTAGGGAGCTGTGATTCTAAACAGTTCAAATCATTATTCTAGAGAACCATCTACCAGAACTATTGCGCTCATTATAAAAGAACTAGATGAAAAGCCTGTCTCCGCCAGGCGAGAGACAATATTAAGTAGCCTCTGTCTCCGTAAGACGCCTTCCGTACGGCTAACGGTAAAAAACACTTTTTTGCTCCTATTTTTGTCCCGGGGGCGAAATTAAAAAAACGGGCTTCGTTAGGTTCTAGCCACTGCTAAAGACTACCTATGTGCCAAATTTCATGATTTTAGCTCAAGCCATAACTTCAGAATCACGTGGACAGACAAATAAATATATATACCTAAATACATATAAATTTATCCACATTAGCAAATTATATATATAGATTAGTCGAGGCAATAAAGCACTAAAAAGGCCAAAAGTTCGGAATTTTTTGCACTAAGACGGATCGGATTGCGGTTTTTTGCATTCGCTTCCAAAAATTTTTTGTAAAAAATGTACCTTCTTTGTGACTTATACAAACCGCATATTGCGTTGCTGCAGCCAAAATGCATTCAAAAAATGCATTTTTTGAGACGGCTTTCAGAAGGTTTAATCACTTTGTAAATATGAGTCAGAACTGGCCCAAATCAGTTTCTCAGGGGTTTTCGAGGTCGCTGATCACGATTATGATGTTCAAATTAACCCACAGCCGACCGGGAGCTCAGGAACGCCGATGAACATCATCTCCGTGGGACTCTCCCAAAATTCACGCGGGGAAGAAGAGAAACTCGACAGAAGAGGCAATGAAACACTCCCCGAGGTTGAGTGCTTCATTGCCTCGACTAAATATAACAAATGTAACCAGAACTAACCATAACCAATATAATCCTCAAGTTAGTCCGCTCTTGCAATAATAGTAACAAAAAACATGAAAAGATATAAAAAGATTTAATTTTGTTATAAAATTGATTTGTTTCAAAGTACTATAATAAAATAATTATTTTTATGAAATTATATGAAAATAAAAAATAAACTTACTTGAAAACATTGGCAACCCGTTATAAGATATATAATATGTTATTTCAAACTTATTGGTTATCATCGGACGAGTGTAGCACATAAATTATTTTATTATATTACTCAAAACAGAATAGAACCGAAAATTGTATTTTACTAACTGACATTGACTTTTGACATTATTTAAAAAAAATTGATATCTTTTTTAAGTTTTTGTGAAAACCCCTTTTATAGTTCAATTATTATAGCAAAAAAGGTCATTTTTGTAATTAATGTTAAAGATATAGATAATCTGTAGATTGCTAAAATCAAAAATCCAACCAATTTTTTTTCAGGTAATTTTTTAAACAATAATTTTTAAAAAAGGGCCTTAATTTCGTTTTTCTTTTTAAATATAACAAAAAGTACTGGCTATATCACTTTACTTATAAAAGACCGTTTGTAGAGAATTTAAAAACCTACAAAATGGTTTTTAAAAAATCCGGATCCAACCATTTTTTACCGAGAAATGCCGGAAAAACGCTTAAAACAGACCTTTTTCAAAAATTCGTATATCGTAATTTTCAATATTAAAGCTGATTTTTGGGAAATGATAGTCAATAACATTTATCACTTTGAGCTGAGCGTCAGATATTCGGAATATCGATACTAGGCTTGCTATATTAAATATTAAAAGTTAACGGAGATACGAATTAAAAAAAAAGTCGTTTACTGTTATTACCTGAAAAAAATGTTTTTTGATTTAGTATCAATCGCACTATAAACAAATTACAAAAATCTATAATGATTGGACTATCAGTTATCACCTCTTATTCTTTGTCTATCTCTTTTGCCCTTATATCATAGTAGCAGCACTGTGTTATCTATGGTCGATAGAGAGAGCTATATACAGGGTTCCTAAAATATGTGGGCAATCCGGAATCTAATGAAAACCTAAAATATTATGAAAGTTCCATAACTTTTTCAGACCCTCCTACGAGATACAGGTACAAAGGAGCTCCTGAAATGTTTTTAAATAACTTTAAAATACTAATTTTATTTTTAATATGATGGTAACTAGATAAGTTTTGAAATAACCATAAATAAATTCTTTGTTGCCAGGACACTAGCTTTGACACAAAAAGCAATTTTTAAACACCCTGTATGATAAAGGCTCGACAATTTATTTTTAAGTAGCACGAAACAAGAAAAAGTATTCTTGATTGACATCGATTCAACTTTTAGAGAAGTAAAATATAGGTTGGTATTTTCTTTCATATACAGGTGTTTTCTAGAACGTAATATTTAGGGGCAATTTTGGTCGTAAGAAGAAAATTCAAGAACGTATCCAAACGTCTTAACTTGGGGTGGTAAAATTTTAAATAAATATTTTTGAAAATTTTCCCCTATCTTAAGACGTTTAGCCCTTCATAGAAGTTTTCTTCTTAAATGGACAAAAATTGCCTTCTTAAATTGCGGTCAATTGAAAACACTCGTATAATGTAAAAAAAATACCAATCATAATATTTTTCTCATAACAGTTAATTTCGATGTTATCAAATACCTTTTGTTTAAGGTTAAAGCTACTTAAAAATCGAGCTTTTCATACGGTGTTAAAAATCGTTATTACTTTTTAAAAAAGCTGTTTTTTAAAAATTTAAATCAAATCATTCCAATATTAGGGCATTGCAAGATCCTAGCATAGACGATTGATTAAAAACTTTTAAATTTCCCACAATTTTCATCTTTCGGCGGCTAAAAGATATGTTATTGACTTTTAATTTCACAAAAAATCACCCCCTTAATTAAAAATTTAAACCCCGATGAATTTTTTAAAAAAGGTCTGTTTCATTTCTGTATTACCCAAAAAAAAAATTGGTTGAACTTTTGATTTTAGTAATCTACAGGTTATTCCGAAAGTCATGGCGCAGTCAGATACCTGTTAACATTCATTACAAAAAAAATCTATTATAATTGGACTATCGGGTTATCACCTCTTTTCTTTTTTCTCTTCCCCCTTTATCTAGAAACACTGTGTTATCCATGGTGGATAGAGAGCTATTCTAGGTAGGTTTTAAAAAAGTCCGTGCAAAAATAAATACTACTTTCTTGTTTGGGGTAAACCTTTTTTATTTTTCTACATAGTCTCCTTTTACATACACTTCGTCCAACGATGTTCCAGTTTGTTGACCCCTTCCAAATAATAGGATTTGTCCAGTCTGCAAAATATCGATCAGTGTCTGCAATCACTTCCTCGTTTGAATAAATTTTTGTCCCGCCAGCCAATTCTTCAAATTGGGGAACAAATAGTAGCCCGAGGGAGCCAAGTCTGGAGAATAGGGGGATGTTAAACGAGTTGGAATCCTATCTCCATTAATTTTGCGACCACGACTGCTGAGGTGTGTGCTGGTGCTTTGTCGTGATGGAAAAGGACTTTCTTGTGGGCCAATCATGGGCGTTTTTCTTGCAGCTCGGTTTTCAAACGGTCCAATAATGATGAATAAAATGCACCTGTAATAGTTTTTCCCTTTTCCAGATAGTCGATGAGGATTATCCCCTGCGAATCCCACAAGACAGTCGCCATAACCTTTCCGGCCGAATGGACGGTCTTTGCCCGGGTTGCAGATTTCCCCTTGGTAAGCCATTGCTTAGATTGTTGTGTGGTCTCAGGAGTATAGTAATGAATCCATGTTTCATCCACAGTGACGAAACGACGCATAAAATCCTCGAATTCTTCTGGAACAGCTGCAAACCATCCTTGCAACATTCCCACGATTCCTTTTTTGGTCAAGCGTGAGCAATCTTGGAACCCATCTTGCGGATAGCTTTCTCATGTCCAAATGTTCATGTAAAATATTATGTACCCGTTCAGTCGAGATGCCCACAGTACTAGCAATCTCACGTACCTTAACTCTTCTGTCATCCACCACCATATCATGGATTTGATCAATTAATTTCTGGAGTCATGACCTCCACAGGCCGTCCAGAACGTTCAGCGTCACTTGTGCTCATAGGGCCCAGTCTGAAAATTTTAAAGCCACTTGTAAACTGTTCTAACCAAAGGTGCAGAGTTACCATAATGTTTATCAATTTTAAACTTTTGTCTCCTGAGGCGTTTTACCTTTCATAAAGTAATGTTTAATCACCACACAAAATTCTTGAAACTCACTTCATTTCCCCGTGATTTACACGAATGCCAAACACAAAGAAATAGACCAATATAGCTGACCTTGGTGTGCGTTCATTCAACAGATACTACTAACTAAACATAACCTCAATACGCGCCGGTGGTGCCATCTCTAGGACTTTGCACGGATTTTTTAAACTATCCTCGTAAATAGGATACTTCATTTAATAAAGAAAGTTTTAAAATAGGGTACAATTCAGCAAACTTTTTATTTGTTGTAGATGTAAAAAACATCGGAACCACCTACATTATGATAGGAAAACTATACGAAGAACAAGCAAAACTAGACTGGCAACCACTATTCGACAAACTATACATTTATAAAGGCATAACATCGAGTCTGCCAGACATCTTGCATATGCAAAGGATGTCGGAACAGAAGAAAAAGGAATGCGAGCGAACCAATCAGGTACAACAGTTGGCTCTAACGGACGTTAGAAGAAGATCGGACGTTATAACGTACACGGTTTTCGCAGAACTCAATCATTTCCAGCAGGAGAGAGATAACGATTTGAAACGTACACTGAAAGACTTTCTGCAGGAGCAATTGAACTTTTATAAAAACATTGTGTCGAAATTGGAGGATACGTTAAATAATTTCGACTAAAAATATGTCTGCCTTTTAGGTTATGTCTAGGAAAAGGTCTGTCTCTTAGGGCTGGGCGGTAACGAAACATAAATATCGAAATTATCGGTACGATGAATATTGTTAAATGTCGATCGGTTATTTAAACGTAGTATTTAAGTGTTTTGTCAGAAGGGTCCAGGTTTCATGGTATACAGGGTGTTCGAAAAATGCACGGCCAGCTTTCAGGAGATGATTTCTCATTGAAAAATATGGGTCCCAAAAAAAAATTAATTTCAATTCATTATAATTTATAGTTAACTCTAGTTACTTATTAAAATTTATTTAATTTTTTTTTTAAGGGGGCCAGAGACTTGCAATGACTTGATTTTATATTTTTTTTCTCAAAAAACGAAGCAAGATAGGAAAAAATATCAAGATACAAAAAAGTTGTACTTTGGGTTGCTTTATCTAAAAAATATATAAAAATTGCAAAAACTCAGTGTTGTACCTTTTCTTTACAATTACAGTAGACTCGCGCTAACGTGAACTCAAAAAGTTTTGGACTAGCTCGCTTTATCGAAATGTTCACATGGAGATTATATTAAAAAAAAATAAAAGAAAAGAAAATTACGTTAACGCATCTGTTTATTTAACTAAAAAGAAAGGCATAAGTTTGTGTGAACCTGTGGCATTTGTACACACCAAAAGAGTCATTCTTTGTTAAGCTATTTTTAGACCAGGCGCCGTTTTTTCAAAAATTTCAACATAATTTTATCGGTCAACAGCTTCCAATATAATCCGTTCTCATCTGCGTTATAGATTTAATGTTCAGCACGACTAAGCTGTTAAAGGTATTTCTTAAGTCTCCGACAAAAGTTCGGGTTGCGAAGGCAACTTTTTTCCTGCAATTTTAGGCAATCTTACACCATAGCGCCATTTTAATTTTGGAGCCACCCATCGCTTGCATTAAATTTTTTAATTTCCTTTTAACTTTTTTGTAGATCTTAAGCCTTGTGTTTAAGCATATCTGTATTTGGCAAATTCCTTTCACGATGTTTGGTAAACCATTTGACAGCAAGCTTTCCATTTTTGGGTTTTCCGCACGTTTTAATGTGCACTTTTTTATTTTGTTAGGTCTTAAACTCTCTTCAACCACTTTTAGAATTTTTTTCTCCTTATTTTTTATGGCACATATATTTGATTTAGACTTTTGACAATTCTGCTCTTTCACAATTTTAGATTTTTCATGAAGAGTTAAACATTTTTCAATATTTTTAACCATTTTGTAAGACATTGTTCTCGAGGCGTGACACTCTCCTGATCTTTCTGCAAACTAAATAAAATAAACGTACTGAATGCGTATACCGATATAGGTACTAGCAAGTTTAGACAAATCTGAATAGGTTTACTAACATTTCCCAAAATTCACATTATCGAAAATTGTTTTTGTTCACACTATAGAATTAAAATGGTTATATTTTAGTGTTCACATTATTGAGTTGTTCATATAAACGTAAGTTCACATTACCGCGCGTGTACTGTATTTTCGATAAGGTGTTTCCTGAGATGACACTGGACTCAATAATTTAATTTAATTAAGCCTAAATTAGGCCCATATTAATATACAGTGTGTCCCGCTTTTCATGGATACACCCTGATATCTCAGTTATTAATAATGCGATTTTCTTTAAATTTTGGTGGTGATTGTATGTTAGAAAAATGAAGTATTTGGCATAGTAAACACTTTTATTTACCATTGGCGTGCGGTCTTGGGGGGTAAAAAGGACTTGATTTTTTGGGAAAAGTATATTAGGGCTTATTTTAAATATTTTTTCTGTCAGATTTAAAATCAGCATCCCCAAAAACCCTAATTCATATTTTTTAAATCTCAAGAGCTTATTTTAACAGAAAAAATATTTATTTATTTTGTTACTTTTTTAATAAATCCTTTATTTAAAACTATTATATCAAAATTATAAATTACATTATTTCAGATTTCTGTATTTTCAACTACCTTCTAAAACAATACACTTTTCAAAAATGTTTAAAGTTTGGGAAGTAATTTCTTGACTAACCAAAACTATTTTTTTCTTGTAGTTTCCTGTCAGGAAATTACTCCCCCAACTTTAAGAAAAATGAATGTACGTTTAGGAAGAATTGTTAAAAGGTGTATTGTTTTAGAAGGTATTAATGTTGCAAATACAGAAATCTAAAATAATGTTAATAATTTAATAGTTTTAAATAAAGGATTTTAAAAAAGTGACAAAATAATTTTTTTTCTGCTAAAATCAGCTATTGAGATTTTAAAAATATGGATCAAGGGGTTTTTGAGGATGCTGATTTTAAATATGACAGAAAAAAATATTTAAAATAAGCCCTAATATACTTTACCAAAAAATCAAGACTTTTTTACCCCCCGAGACCGCACGCCAATGGTAAATAAATAGAAGTGTTCACTATGCCAAATACTTTATTTTTCTAACATACAATCACCACCAAAATTAAAAGAAAATTGCATTATTAATAACTGAGATATCAGGGTGTATCCATGAAAAGCGGGACACACTGTAAATAACACTGACAAATTTCAGGAAAATCGACCACAGGGTATTTAGGATAATTACAAAAACAAACTATTGTTAAAGAAAAAGTTTAACACCCTGTATTTAACTATGAATTTTCGAACCCATATTTATAGAAACTTCCTGAAATTTGGCCATGCATTTTTTGAACACCCTGTATAGTAGCCTCGTGCACGCCAGATTCAATGAGCCCCTTGTAAAACATTTATTTTAATTCAGAAATACGTCAAATCTCTTCCTTCTTTGACGTCGGATCAGGCTTGTGACGACATGAGGTCTGCTGAGTTCCAATATCAGTTTTTTATCGCTCCGTTCATTTCTTTTTATTTAGGGGTAAAAACAGAAAATCTATCGCGTTCCTTTATTCCAAATTATGGTAAATTGGTTTAAGGGTGGGGGAAAGGGGTAAACTTTGTTCGGTCAAAAAAGGACTAATTTCAAGAATTTTTTATAACATATTGTTATTGTGGATTTATTTTGAAAATTAGTATATTATAATGCAATATTTGAAGAATATTTTCAAAAATGTTGGTACAAAAATATAAAAAATAACGGATTAATTGTAGTTCTCCGCTGGTGCCTTGAAAAACAATTTTTTTGGCGGTGACCGCGATTCCTCAGCACTGGATTATTTGAAATCAAAAAACACATTGTTTTAATTAGTTAATTAGTTTCTCTCTTTATTGACGCCAATTTTTTTTAATTCATCAATTTTTAATTTTTTTGCATTATTTTAAAGTTAAAATGTCGATTTTTTAACAATAAATTGGACCTATTGGTTATTGTAAGATTGATACTAATTGAAAAATAAAAAAACTCGACGTTACTTAATAGTTATTTGTATGTAAAATATGTGTACAAATTTTTAAAACGATTGGTTCAGTAGTTTTTTCGGAATGGTGGTCACCAACTTTAAAAATTGCATGTTTGGGAAAATCAATTCAAAATTTTTGTACGCTCATGCAACTGAGTTGGAGCAACGGTCATTAAAACTATCATAAATCCGTCAATTTCGCTTCGATTAACCTCAAAGTTTAATACAATATTCTTCAGATATTATACATTCATAATATTAAATTTAAAAAAATATGAAAAAAAAGTTTTAAACTTAACCCTTCCCCCTTAATATCAAGTAAATGTGCAACATAAAACACCGTCAAAATTAATCGCAGTTAACACAAAAAAATCACGAAAAACTGTTTAAAGGGGTAAATAATCATGACTACCGACTTTTTGAACCGGTGCAAAAATTGATCAACTATTTTCAGAGTATCGATAGTTTAATTGATATATCGATATATTTTCCAGCCCTACCGTCTGTACCTTTCTTGCCTTGATTAGTCTTTTAAGAAATGGATATTCCAATACAGGGAGAGAATTATCGTGTAGTTTTTAAAAGAATACATTTTGGTTATATTTTAAAATTTGTCCCAAAATTTGCAAAAAAGTGGTTTTTATTTACCACTCTGTATAAAAAATGAAAAATTGGTCTGTTGCTTGCAAAAAATAATTCTACACCCATTCTTCCTTTCAACGATGGCATTTACGTTACTCTAGTTAATTTAAATTTTATAGCAAAATTAGATGTAACTAATATGTATATTTAATCCAAGGAAGTTTAAAGGTGTATGGAAGGCCAATGCTATATTAGAAAATTGTCCAGGCGTGCAGGGCAGCGGGAATAGGGGAATCGGCCACGCGGATTTTGCGCAATGAATCGGAGGGCAGGTTTGGACCTCCATAATTCTTTGTTACCATATATAAAGTTGACATCATCAAATGTCAAATTCAGACTAACTATACGTTAACTGTTTTTTTTTTAATTTTTTGCACTACATTGTTGATTTATAAACGAAACTATTATAGAATATTTAAAATTATTGTGTAATATTAGATTTTATATCATCTGATTTAACATGGAAAGAACTGAGGGCGTCACGTCACAGCCTTCTATTTAAATGGTTGATACTTTTGGGAGTTTTGTATTTTTACCAAAAATCACTTACTTTAGATTTGTAATCAGCGCCTCTATATCGGCAGGGGTCAAGAAAAGTAAAAACTTACCATATGTTAAACTGGTTGTTTGTGTAATATATTTTATAAATGTATAATTTGTATAAAAGTACAATAAAATAGTGTTACCTTATGCAGATAACATTAACATATTTAAAAAGAAGTATAGAATTTTTTACATAAGATTTTTTTTATATCGTCAGACAGTCCACTAAAGGCTAAAGCTTCAATACTAACGTACCGTTAAGTGTAGTAAAGGAGCATAATCTACACCAGACATAAATATTTGGAGAAGGGAAAACTTCTGCGGCTAGCAGAATAAAGTCTAGATACTCTGGGGATGATGGAACAAAGAAAGTGGGAAGTTCGGGGCCTTTTAAGTTGGACTGTAAAAGGATGCATAAAAGTAACACTACGTGTTGCTCTGTTGGAAGCTGTCAGAGGAATTATACTTGTCAACTTCTTGGAGCAGAAGCCGTGAAAATTCCTACGAAAATGCAATACATCCGCTTGCATACATACATACACGCTTACAGAAAAGGAAGCTTTTCTGTAAGCGTGAGATCATTAATAAGACGAACAGATCTTTTTTAAATGGAACCAATAATGATAAGAGTTGTAGGAAATAGCATTGTAGAGAGATTATACAGATTAGACGGATAGAAATACTTACTGGCTTGAAAGAGGAATCCAAGCTTTTTTAAAGTAGCTGAGGCTATGAATGAAATGTGTTTGTGTCAGATAAGGTTGTTCTCAAAAGTAACGCCAAAATGTATAAATAATTTCTTTTCGCGACACCGAACATGACTGTGTCTTGGAGCAATAAACTGGACAAGATTTTTGAAGTCCCTATTCAAGATTAGTTTATGGTTTTGTGAAAGTGATTTTAAATTGTTTTCCTAATTAGGGGTATTTCGGGTATGTTACCCTTGGATTTGCAAGACAAAACCATACAACTTTCAGGCATTTTGTTATGGTATTTTAAGTAACAAACAATAAACCCAAAATTCCAGTTACAATTAAATAAACCAATAATCACTAAAATATAAAGGTTTTTATCAATCCAAAAACTCTGCAACAAAAAAATAAAATCACACAAGGCAAAACAATCAAAATTAATACGGCGCAAACGACAACAAAACATTTAATTCACAACGGCTCTGTCAAAAGGTAATGTGTTGCCTACCTACAAACTGTGTGTCGGTAGGCATCACATTACAATATTTTGGGGAATTTTGTTACTGCGCAGAATCGTCGTGGCCGCTCATGACAGTTATTTTCATAGTGGGCTGGACATTTTTTGATCGAATGGGCCATAGTATTGGGCTTCCATAAACCTTCAAACTTCCTTGATTTAATCTAATACAAGGTGATATTGCGAAATTAGTCATAATTGAAGTGTATATTTGTTCTAATACATTTATCTGGTTTAATTTGTTTCCTGAAATATAATTTTATATTTAAAAAAAACCTTTATAGGGTCGTTCACACTTTTTTGGAAATATTGGTTAAAGAGAGAAAAATAGGTGTTATCCGATGAGTTTATTTGTTTTATTTTTTTAATTAATATTTTGAGTAATAAAATTGTCTTTTTAAAAATCTCGATAAAGCAGTATTTTTGACCCTTATTCATAACTTTATAAAAGACGTTATATAAAAAAACAAAACACATCTATTAAAAAAATAATAATAATTGATTGGATCGGATACCGCCAAACTCAAAACCATTAACGTTGGCGATATACAGTGGCGGCTCTGGGGTTTTCAAAATTATTTATCTAAAAAGTGAGATATGGGACCTACACCAAATATACAGGGTATTCGGTTGGAAATCTCCCGGATATGAAAAAAAAACACGTGAAAAAATACTACCAAGTTCTTTTCCTGTGTTATTTTCATATCCGGCGGATTTTCCACATTTTCCCAAACACCCTGTATGTGCCAAATGCTATTGGCTTCAAGGAGAGCACTTTGGTAAAAAAATATTTTGAAATTTTCAAAATAAAGTTAGTTTTTTAGGTACTCTCTCCCCCCCCAGGAAAAAGTCGGATTTTCAAAAGCAAATCCTCTTTAATATTTTTCTTTGAATTTGGTAAAATTTTTGTTGGATACCAAATTTTGAAAAAATATCTGCATTTTCTTTTTTTTGAAAAACATAGATAATTTTTTAAAATTTGGGATTTGAAAATAACATTTGATTAAATACACGAAAAAATGCAAATAGAAGATTTGCTTTTGAAAGTACGAATTTTTCCTGGGGACACCCAAAAAAATTTTTTTGAAATTTTAAAATGAAAATTTTCCTTACCAAAGTGTTTCTCTTGAAGCCAATAGCATCTGGATTTTATATCTTACTTTTTAGAATAAAAATTCAAAAAATCCTAAAACCACCACTCTATAAAAAACAATCCCTGCACTTTATTTTGCTGTTCGGGTCTCAACTTTACCAAAATAATTTGCTCTTGCTCTAATTTAATGAAAGTTAAAAAAAAAACGTGATCACGATTTCTTTTAAAAGGTTTTTTTGTACTGATACGGATCATCCAAGCTTAGAAATTGACAATCCTTATATTTAGACACATCAAAAAGTTTTGCACTACCATAGTGTAAGGATATTTATTTTCCATTGCTTTTATACAGCGTTTTTTTTTATTATTGCGAAAAATTTGATAGACTGGCTTCTTGGCTAAAAATACAAGAAAAAGGTCCCATAATCTTTGAATTCTAGGGTGGTCGAGTCTTAAGAAAAAAAAATTATGTTATAAATAGTGATGAAAAAATTCCGGAAAATTTATATTTGGAAATATATCATGAAACTTTGAAAATATATGGAAATATTAGAAATATAAAATAAAAACTAAAAAGACAGACAAAAAATGAAAATCACCTCAAAATCTACAAAAATGGTCCTTACCTTTTTTTTTCGCAACACCAATATTTTTCAAAAAAACGGCCGTCGGAAAATTTCCAAACATTTCACAGGGGATAGATGTGTAAAAAATGCAGATGGGCAAAACATTTTTTTAAAAAAAACAAAAGAAAATTGTAAGGGGGAAATTTTTGGGATCATTGAACACCTGCTAAGTCTTATAAAAAAGAAATGTTAAAAAAAACCCTTTTTTTTTTTAAATATCAATAAATTTAATGAGATTTTAAAATATTGAAAAAAAAAATTTTGACCTTTTTTTTCAATATTCTAGAAAAGGGCCCCCAAACTCTTAGGCCATGATAGGTACGGGTTTTCCCATTCCGATGAACTTTAAATTTTTTTAAAAAATGACTTTTCCCCCGAGAAGGGAAAAAAATTTTTTGCCCGCTTATAAGTGAATCCATGAAGATAGCGGCATTCTAGCAGTAGAGGGGAAAAGCTGAAATGAGGGGATTTTGGGGCCCCGTTTTTAAAAAAAACTATCTTTTTTTAAAAAAAATTATAGCGACCATTTTTGTTTTTTTATAAGGTATTCTTCATTTTTTGTCGAAACAAAAATTCTCCAGTTCACATATTTTGGCAGATATTAGCGGAAAACTCATTTTTCGGGCCTTGAGGGCCCATTTTAAACCCCCTTTTCCCCATAGATTTGAAAAAAAAATTTTAAATTTTAAAAAATCGCCAAAAATTGCTGGAAATTTTTTTTAAAATTTTAAAAACCCCCGGGGGTAAAAAAACCCAAGTATAAAAATGGGATTTTTATAAAACAAAAATATATCGATTTATCATTTTTATTTACTGACCTACATTTTTTTCTGTTTACCCATAAAAAAAAATTGGGGGTTAATTTTTTTTAAAAAACCAAGATTTCCCCCTTTTTTTTACCGATTTTAAAACTTTTTTTAATGAAAAAGCATTTTCACTACAAAACGCTTATTTGGTTTTGAATTTTGACTTTTGTCGCCGTTTTGGTGGCGTTAACTAAAATTTTGTAGCAATTTTTTTTTTTTTCAAAAAAAAAAAAATGTAATGGTATATTAACCCCATATTTTAAAAAAAGGTAAATTTTTTTATAATTTAAAAAAAATTTTTAATTTTTTTAACCTTTTATTGACCAAAAAAAAATTTTATTACATGTATAAAAAAAGTCAAAAGTTTTTTAAAAAAAATAAAAAAAACAGTTTTGAATGCTTATTAGTTGCTAACAAAAAAAAACCCCTTGACTTTTTTTTTCTAGACAAAATTTTTTGGTTAAAAAAATAAAAAAGGGCCTACGTTTACAAATTTTTTTAATTTTAAGGTAACAGTATTTTAAAACCATTTTATTTTTTTTTAACCAAAAAACCTTTGTCTAACGAAAAAATGTCAAGAGGTTTTTTTGTTAGCAACTAATAAGGGGATTACAAAACTGATTTTTATTTTGATAAAAAAAAAATGGCGTGCCATTTTTTAATGTAATAAAATTATATTTTGGTCAATATAAAAGGTTCAAAAAAGGTAGATAATAAATTATTTTTATTAAATTATAGAGAAATTTATCCTTTTTTAAAATATATAAAAATTAATATACCATTACATTTGTTTTTTTTTAAAAAAAAATAAAAAAAATTTTTTTACCATTTCAAAACGCCATCTAGCGGCGACAGAAAAAAATAAAAAAAATTAAAAAACCCAAAAAAGCGTTTTGTAGTGCAAATTATGCTCTTTCATATGAGCCAAGTTTGCTAAAATCGGTCAAAAGAAACGGAAAAAATTTTGGGTTTTTAAAAAAAAAAAATTGAACTTCCCCCACGGCTTTTTTTTGATAGATAGAACAAAACGTTTTAGAAAAAAAAATGTAGGGAAATATCAGTAAATATGAAAATAATATAATCGATATACTTTCATTAGCCAAATTTCTTAAAAAAAACCCCTTTTTCTATTTTTGGGGTTGGTTGTAACGCCCTCTAGCGGACGTTTGACAAACTCAAAAAAAAATTTCCAGCAATTTTTTTTTGGCGACTTTTATTTTGATTTTTTTTTTTCAAAACTATACGACCAATATCTTATGAGATATGGCCGCTCGCTACCCTTAACTGATCACCCTGTACAGATTTATTTACAGCTTTGTCCCTTCATTTATTGGACTACAAGGAATGTAAAATTTTCGCAATATAAAGAAATACCCTGTATATTTCATGTAGCGCAACAATGTGGAAACCTTCTTGATGCGTTGTAAAAATCAATTTTACAAATTATTTTTTAACATGTATACCAAGTATTTTTGTGATCATTATTGTTATAAAAAGTAATTAATTTTTTTAAATAATTTTTTAAGTGTATATAGATTAATTATAAATTTTATCAGTTTTTAAGATGTACAAACTTTATAATCTAAGTATTTAGATAATTTTATTGTATTTGGTATTAAAATAAGTACAGGATGACCCAAAAAAGACCTGGCTTTATACAAAAACCGTACGAAAAAAGTTTTGGTAAAACCTAGGTACTCTTTAAAAGGTGAATTTAGAAGTAAAGTATCTTAGAATTACTAAAGCTTTTTATGTATTTTTTATAGCTTTTAAGCTATTATAAATCATAGATTATTTGCGATAAAAATTGTAAAGAATGCTGGAAATTTTTTACCATTCTAGCTGGGTGATTCAATGTAGTTCTTTAAGTTGCTAGTACTAAAGAAATATTTTGGGACACCCCGTATCCTACTTTGATTTTTTTATCGATGTCTTTATATAGATATTTGTATATTTTACTATGGTATTATTTATATAATAAATGAACTTAAACCAAACATACGTCGTCGATTTTATTTTTATTTTAGGATATTTCGAAAACTTCAATAACGTCTATGAGTAAGTTGGATCATTTTATTTTTTCTTAAATAAATATTTGGTTATGGACCGGATATTGCATAGTTTTTTGTAAATATTTGTAGCAATGTTGGCAACAGTAAGTGGTGTATGTGCTGAACGATTTTTGAAAAAAAAGCGGGTAATTATTTCATGAGGTTGTTGTATTCCAAGCCTTTTAAACTTCATTTCGTAGAGCCTTCGGTGTGTATAGGGAATGCGGTAGGAATTTTTCAACCTTCTTCCTATTATACAAGATATTTTTAATCCTGGCATTTGTCCTTTTGTTTATGAAAACAAGTAAATAGATTTTATTTTAAAAAATCCCAACAATTAATAAGTCGCCGAATTAACTTTGCGCTGAATTTTGGCAACACTGGTGTACATCCGGTGTTCTAGCATAACTTTTTGAAGAAACCAATCTGACAAACCCTCGTACCAAGTTTCAAAAAATTTTAATAAGCGAATCTTGAATTATTCAATTAAATGTAATTGCAAAATTACCAAATTTTCGGTTCAGGTAAAACCAGACACCAGCCTGGTTTTTGTTATAAGCCTTTGTCAAATCTAACGTACAACCGAATACAAGGAATGTTTTTTTTGTTTCATCAATCTTACAACCATTACATTCAAAGTAAAAGACACGCTATGTTTACCTAATAACAATTATTACTATCGATCATTAAAAAAAGAATTTTATCATACTAGAATTTAATTAAACCAATAGCAGTATCTCAAATTTTTTCAATTTATTTTCCCATCAAGCCTATCTGGTCCATTTCAACCATTAAACGTATTGTCAGTAAGTTTAAGTCCAAAGCCATCGCAATAAATAATTGTAAATGTTTAACTCAGAAGATCGAAAATAGATCCGAAAAAAGGGGAACTGAACTCTTTATATTTTACTAAGTGTGGAAAAATAAAATGAAATAAAATTCAATAACTTTTTTAAAAATTATAGAGAATTACATAAAAACATTAATTAATCAAACGTTCAAACAACCCCCATTAACAGCTAAACAATATCCCAACCGATCATAAAATTCATTTCTAACGTTGCTAAGTTGATATTGCGAAATTTTATTACATTCTAACGAAATAGCGTTTTGTAGCTGGTTTAGATTCTCAAATTTTACACTTTTTAAGTGACAAGAAAGAAGTCATTTGGTGAAAGATCAAGTGACCTGGCTGGCCAAAGTATCCGGTACCGTGGACCAATAATATTGCCGTTAAAAGCTTTTTTCAGGTACTCTCTAACCATACGGGCATTATAGGCGGGGCAACCATCCATTTGGTACCAGATAATTTGATCTTCCGAACAACGTTTTCCAAGGCGGGTTCAATTTAGTTTTGAAATAAGTCCAAATAGGTTTCTGCTGTCATGTTATAGTCCATAAAACGGGTCCAGTGATATGGTGTCCGATAATTCCCAGGAATACATTTGTTTTTTGGGGATATTGTGTTCGAGTATGAACAAAGCGATGTTCATTTTCTTGGCTCCAATACCGGCAATTCTAAAAATTTGGGGTTAAATTTTTAGGGAATGTAATTCATCGGTAAAAGAAATATTTCTTTTAAAAAATTTTTATCGTTATTTGCTTTTTCTCATTTTAAAACAAAATGCCATTTTTGCTCTTTATCTCCTTCCTGCAGCTCTTGATGTTTTTTGAATTTATACGAATGATATTTGTGTTTTTTTCCCAAACCGTGTTTTGTTTATTTACCTCTTGCGCAAGAACCCTTGTACCAACCATTTTGTTTTCCTCCACACTCAGTAGAATATTAAGATCTCTGTTTTCTCTTTCTTCGGCTCGATTTTCAATATCCTGAGTTGGACATTTACAATTATTTATTACGGTACCTTTGGACTCGAACTTACTAACAATACGTTTAATAGTTGAAATGGACGGAATGAGGTTGGTGGGGAAATAAACTAAAAACATTTTAGATACTACTCTAAAACTGTTTCCCGCCTAATGCCACTTAATTATGGATACTTTTTCGTCGATTGAATAATTCATATATTTTTTTAAATACCGACTGTCACTGATTTATTGACACTTTTCCTCATGTCAGGGACAATATTCATTTTACCGGTGCCTGTTTGGTTTTACCTGAACTGAAAATTTGGTAATTTTGTAATTACATTTAATTGAATAATTAAAGATTCGCTTATTAAAATTTTTTTGAAACTTGGCACGAGGGGTAAGACGCTTTTAAAAACGAACCAACGTGTTCCATAAGGAAAATGTTAATTTTATATTGTATTTTTTTTGTTTTAATTCAAATCATATTCATTTTTAAATACAAGGAACGCCACAAATATGATCCTGTTTATCACTTTTGGCCGAATTGCCCAGTACATTATTATTTAGAAACATAAAGCTTAATTTAGGGATTAACTGCAATTTAAAAAAATTGCAATCTATAATCCTATGGAGATAATTAACCCATTATTTATGATGCAAAACTGCACAGTGCGCTATTGGAAGGTAATAAATTTGCCTATTATCCGCGTTATTTTACGACCTTGCCTTAGAATAAATAACTATCTACAAACAGTATAGATTACTATTAGATACGCCTACAAAACTTACTTGGAAGTTCTACCCACTAATTCAAATAAAAATACCTAAAAATAAAAACTGATTCAAGACAAGAATTTATGTATTGGCCGTGTAAACATCAAAATATTAAGCTGCATTACAAAAAATGGAAATTCATTCAATGTCAGTCGGTTTGTGTGTTTTCGAAATAGGTTAGAAAATAAGGTAAATTTTAGTTTTTTTTTAGCCCATAGTTGCCGTTTCAGTTTTTTTTTTTTTAATTTAGTAAACACCATTATTAGAATAGCTTCTTCTTAAATCCTTATATTGACGTATTTTTATTATTTTTTAAATATATTTTTTTTAAATTTTTAGCTATATCGTATGTTTTTAAATTAATTTGAATACTATTGGTTTTGCATTCGCCATTTTTTATTAATATTTTGGATATTATAATAAAATAAAGTCTTTTTGATCAAATTATTGTTTTTAAAACCAAAAATTTAATTAAAAATTTAAAACTTAACCTTTTTTAAATATAAATCAAAAACCCCTTTAAAAAAGTTTAAAATTAAAAAAAAAAAAACTAAAAAATTTTTTATGTTTTTTGTTAAAAATTTAAAGTAAATTTTTTCCAGTTTCTAAAGGAAATTTTTTAAAGAATAATAATAATAAAAATTAATAATTTAAAATATATTTTTTTATATTAAAAATATTATTAAATTTTTTAATATTTATATAATTTTATAATTAATATTATATATATATATATATATATATATATATATATATATATATATATATATATATATATATATATATATAAATATTAAAAATTAAAAAAAATTTTTTATTTTTTTTTAAAAAATTTTTAAAAAATTTTGCTACTTCAAAAAAGTAAGTTTTTGGACTAGAAACATTTAACATATTTTATAGCATTTCAAGAAAATTGAAAAAAAAATTAAAATGGTACAAAAAGTAATTTCCCTTTATTTGAGAAAATTGGAAAAAAACTACTGGGAAAAAAAATTGTTTAAAAATTTAAAGGGAAATCTCAATACCAATTTTCGAAAAAATCGGGCCCACTTTTATTTTTTTGTATTAAAATTTTTTTTTAATATAAATTTAAATTTTTTAAAATCAATTTATTATTAAATTTTGCTGTTAAGTAAGCATTGAGCTGACGATACTCGGCTAATGAATTATAAAAACGAGAGTGTCAATAAACTTGTCACTATCAACGCCTATAATCAAAATTTGGGTTAGTTTATTGATAATAAATTTTTAATCACAAATAAATAAAAATGGGTTTTTTTTAAGGGGGTATAAGAACTACCACGTTTGAAAAATTTTTCTTTAAATTTTTTCCATATCTTTTCAAATAAATGCACTTTACTCTTTACCATTTGCCCTGACCCCCCACTTAAAAATGTTAAAATTTCTATCCCAATCTTACTCGAAAAAATATCAATAAACAAATAACTTTTTCCCATAAATTAAAAAAAAAAGAAGTTTTTCCCCATTCGACACCGTGGACACGTACGTCCACGGAAAAAGGGGTTATAGTAAAATCTTCTTTATTTTTAATTTTATCAAAAAATACCGAAAAAAAATTTTTCTACTTTTTTGAGTAAATTGGGATAAAACATTTCAAAATTTTTTACGCGGTATTCAGAAAATTAAAAAAACTTTAAATGGTTCAAGAGTCAAGTGCATTTATTTGAGAAGATATGAAAATAAGTTACTAGAAAAAGTTGTTTAAGATAAAGATAGTTCCTAATATAGGGTTTTTTTGAAAATCGGCCTATTAATTTGTGATAAAAATTATTTTAATAATAATTAACTAATTTCAAAATTTAAAAACTCATTATTCACTAGTAGGCGTTGATAGTGGCAAGCTTTATTGACACTTCCTTTTTATAATTCATTAACCGCAGTAACGTCAGCTTTAAATGCTTATTAACAGCAAATAATTTGATTAAATTATATTAAAAATTTAAAAATTTAAAAACACAAATAAATAAAATAATAGGCCGATTTTTCGAAAATTTGGGATTAGAGACTACCTTTTAATTTTGAACAACTTTTCCTAGTAACTTATTTTATCTTCTCAAATAAATGCACTTTCTTTTGTTTATTTTAAGTTTTTCAATTTTTTTGAACACCATATAAAATATGTTTAAAAGTTTCTATCTCAATCTTCTCTAAGAAGTAGCAAAATTTTATCAAGATATTTTCGATAAAATCAAAAATAAAAAATGTTTTTTTCTTCCAACACCTTTTTCGTGGACATACTGTATATACAGAGTGGTGCGATTTCGCTGTCTAACAGGACTCGTATTTTCTGACCAGATAGAAAAAAAAAGACATAGGTGTCTTGGGCTCGATTTTTGAAATTAGATGAATGGTAAAACCGCATCCCCAAATCTTTATCGGGTTTCCCAGATATAGGGCGTTTTTATTTTTTGGGCCCTTTTGAAAAAAAAAATTTTAATTCTCATTTTTTAAAACTTCCCAAAACGGTGTAAACATTCTTAAGGCACTTTTTTAAGTGGAATCCATTGGACTACTCAGATTTTAAAATTATTTCTATTTTCGTTGAAAATATATAAATTTAGTTTTTTTAAATAAAATCAAAAGTTGGCCATGATTTTAAAAAATTCTTATTTTTCTCTTTCAATGATATATTATTATTCATACTTATCTTTGATCAAAAGAAACCCCAAAGAAAATGACTCTTTGTTCTGCAAAAATTTGGGCCCCACTCTTTGTAATGGATGAGCATTGACATACTTTTTTACGACAGCGAAATGCCCTGTTTTGGAGGCATTAAACTAGGCCAAGGCCTAGACCTCCTAGGCTTTAAGCCTGTCCCAAGATAAAAAAAATTTTTTATATTATTTTTGTTTTTCTTTTAGGGTTCTTCGACTACATATAAAACTTAACAACGAAACTTAAAAAACTGTTTTAAAAAAAGTGAAAGAGTTCAGATGAAGGATGCTGTAAATTTTTTTTATAAAGGGCGTATTATTCCTACCAGTTTGTATTTTTGGTAAGTAGGTGCTTTTAAATTAAGGAGCATACTGTAGCAATATTGTGAATAAATTTTTAGTAAATTAAAAAGTAAAAAAAAAATTGCTGAGAGGTATAGGCTTTTGGCGGACAATACCCCAATAAACCTTTAACCAATTTATTACCTATTATTATTGGGTAAACCCATTATTTTATAATGGTAGGGGTGGCAGGTATTTCTTGAGTATTGACCATTAGGTATATAAATATTTGGCTATTTTTTTGTGGAGTGTTGAATAACCTTTTTTTCCTGAGCGTTTCGAAAAAGTTGTTTACGAGAATATAACTATGTGGGGAAATCATTTGTTATTAGATGCAAAACAAGTTGTGAAAAATGTGTATGAAACTAACAGTTGAGGATAATTAAAAAGAAGCTTTAAAGTGTCTACTTACAAATACTCAATATCTAATGGGGAAAATTAAATTTTTAGTGAAAAATTAAACAAAAGAAAAAACGAAAGTGATTCCCAAAACACCCAAAAAAAAGGGAAAATGCAACCTAATAAAGCTTTAGAAGCGGAGTTGTCTTAAACTGGGGTTGCGCAAAAAAATATTAAGGTCACTTGGTTATATAGGGATACAATCCAGAATTTTGTTAAAAGGTTTGAAAATTACTTTTAAAATATTAAACAACTATTTATTGATGGGAAACCCAAACTACCACACCGTTTCAAAAGACCAGCTTCAAAAAAAACTAAATAGGAATATTTTTTAGAAAATGATATTTATTTTAAATTTAGTTACAAAAAAGATGGCTATTAAACATTTTTTTAATACGAAAAAACCGCAAATACGGCCCTGTTTAGTCCTTGTTGGAGAACCCTGTACTTTGATTCTTTATTTAGCTCTAAATTTTTGTTGAGTTCCGCCTTTCAGCTGATCTACATTATTCTTCCTTTTTGTTTAGTTGACTGGAGTAGGCATTATTAGCGTTGGAGTATGGAAATACCTAGAAACATACCACTACGTAATTGTAGCGGACCTATCGATGTATTCAGCTGTGCTATATCTATTTATAATAACGGGTTGTCTAGTCATATGTGCCTTTATTTTTGGATTTTGTGCCATACCAAAGAATAGAACTAAGCTTATATTTGTAGTAAGTATTAAAAACGACCATTAAATATCACTGGTTACAAATTTAGATTTGTTTTTATTTTTTTAAATTTTCCAAATGACAAAGAAAGGTCAACACCTATTATAATCTTACTAGCATTTTGCCCGCAGCTTCGCCGGCGCACAGTGGGACAAAGCGACACCTGCCACCCAAATTACTCTACAGCTCATATAGTTCACCCTTTTGATCTATTTTTTTTTAAATTCTCGTCTTAAATTTGCCTATTTTTTTGGATTTTTGATTTGGGTTTTTATTTTCCGGAAATTTGTCTTCAAACCTTGATTTTTATAACAAAAAAAAAACAATTTTCAGCGCAAAAATAAGCAAGATTAGGTTTTGGCATAATTTTTTTTGAAAAGCCCCAAAAAAACTATCTGCCTGAAAATGAGAGGCTACATTTTTCTTATTCCTGCAAACAGCCATAATGTTCTGAAAATTTTTCACGCGAAAAAAAATTGATTTAAAAAAATATTCAGAATTATTCAAGAGATACGTATAATCATTTTTAAAATTTTTGGATACATTTTCGAATCTCTGAAAAAATGGCCGAAAAAATTTTTTAAACCATAAAAAAATTGAAAACTTTTTCTAACTCAAATTTTTTCAGAAATTTTTTTAAAAAAATTCCAAAGATTTCTATTAATTTTAAAGTAAAAATTTCCTTTTTAAAAAACAAATTTTAAAAGGGTATTTTTTTAAAATTTTTAAAAATTTTTTATTCAATTTTTCCCAAATCCCAAAAGTATCCAAAATTTAAAAAAAATTTTCGAATTAAAGTTCCTAAATTTTTTAAAAATTTTTTTTTGGACTTTTTTTTAAAAGGGGCCCCTTTTTCTAAAAAATTTGGGAAATTTTGGGTTTTGGGGGAATAAAAAAAATTTTTGTCTTTTTTTCCCCAAAAGTTTTTTTATTAGAGAAAGACTTTGGAAAAAAATTAATTTAAAATAATTTCGAAAAATTTTTTTTAAACGGTTTGGGCAAATTTTGAAAAAACAACCCGAATTAAAATTCAAAAAGGAAAAGTCAAATTCAAGACCAGAATTTAAAAAAAATAAGTTCAAATGGATGAACTATATGAGATGTAGTATAATTTGGGTGGCACAGTGTCGCTTATAATATACAAGGTGTTCCATTAAATTTTTTAATTTGTGATCTAAAATCTCTGAAATGGGACATCCTGCATAAATGCCGTAGATGTTAAATGCGGCATTTGGTAAGTCACTAGACGTGTCTTGGCATTTTTACCAAAAGTAATTACCTTAACTTTAATCGAATTTATTCCGGACTTTTGGTCCTCACTGTATAATGTATTCTATACTAATAGGAGTCTCCGTTTCTTTGTCACTTAGTTTATTACAGGAATTATTGTTTTAACTACGTGTTTTTTCTTTTAGTTTATTTTAGTACTGGTTCTAGTATTTCTCCTAGAATCACTAGTGGCTATCTTAGCTTATACCTACCAGCACAGCATAACCGAGGACGTGAGTCAACGATTAAATTCATCATTTTTGGAAAACTATAATAAAAATTATAAAACCGATTCCATCGATTACATTCAGATAAATGTAAGTAAACTTTAGTCATTTAATTCCATTATACATATACCGATATTTACATTTAAACTTCCAGAGAATAGAAATAAGTAGGTCTAAAAGCAAATTCCATCCTTTATGTATGATGTCACTGATTTTAAATGATTATCTTTAACGCGTATGTAGTATATTCGTCTTTTTTGCTCTTTATTCGTAACAGCGACACCCTGTTGTCGGTAGTCGATAGAAAGCTCTATGAATGGGATGGCTTATCATTGTATTACTTGCAAATTTTCATTACTTGATAAACCTTAAAGTAATTCGTGCAATACAAGTTATTTGTTTAAGAATTTAGTCATGGTTAGTTGATTAGTTAACTAGATGAAAAGCCTGTCTCCGCCAGGCAAGAGACAATATTAAGTAGCCTCTGTCTCCGTAAGACGCCTTCCGTACGGTTAACGGTAAAAAAACACTTTTTTGCTCCTATTTTTGTCCCGGGGCGAAATTCAAAAACAGGCTTCGTTAGGTTCTAGCCACTGCTAAAGACTACAATGTGCCAAATTTCATGATTTTAGCTCAAGCCATAACTTCAGAATCACGTGGACAGACAAATAAATATATATATATATTATATTATATATAATAATAATAATATGTATATTATATATTATATATATATATTATATATATATATTTTATATATATATATATATATATATAATATATACAATATATTATATGTATATATTATAATATTAATAATATTATATATATGTACTACATATAATATATCTCATATTTTTAGCACAAATGCTGTGGAGCCCAGAGTTTTTCCGACTGGAAGTACAGTAAGTGGTTAAATGGACCTGTTGATGTAATGAATAAAGTACCCGATTCATGTTGCAAGACAATTTCATTTTTATGTGGAAAAAGCGATCATCCCTCCAACATTTTTTATGCAGTAAGTAGATATCATTATTGTTTTCAATGATGGTTTACATATAAACAAAAAAGGCATAATAGGGCAAAAAGACGAACAAAATTAGATTTACAAATGAATCTGGCAACAGCGTATCGCTTATTTGCACTCATATTATCTACCGGGTGACTCAGTGAACCTATAACAGCTAATTATTTTTTGCCTAGGGATGCGAGGATAAAGTTACACACCTTCTTAAAATCAGTTTATGGATAGTCTGCGCCGTGTCCCTTGGAGTCAGTGTTCTTCAAGTTATCGGAGTGGTCTTCAGCATAAAGCTGTTTTTGAAACTAGAGGCTGAGGACAGAAATTACAATCCAAATTCCAATGGTAATGAATCGCTTATACCTCCGTAGTCCGAAGGGAATAAGGTACAGACCTTTACCAGAAACCTAGCACAAAGTTACCATATCCTATTTAATATAGTACATATTTAAATGTGTTAGAGATTAGTAACAACGAAAATGAAAGTACATATATTTATTGTTAGTAAAGTAGGTCAAGGGAATAATGGTACCCCGTAGGCTGCCAACATTATAATATAAAATTGTTGTTTAGGGAATATTATAAAAATGCAAATGTGACAAAAAAAATCTGGTAAAAAAAGTTTCAAGATTTAGATGTGTTACAGATTAGTACTAAGGAAAATAAAAATACAGTGTGTCCAATATAAGAATGAACAGCATGTGGATCTTCGAAAGGGTAAGAGATAGGTGGATTGTTTAAATTTGGAAAAGTTATATTGGGGAGCTCAATAAAAACCATTGTAAAATTAAAGTTATATTTTGTACTTCCAGAAATATAACGGAAAAACAAAACTTTCTGATTTTCATTTTTATGATTTATTTCAAAAAGAAAAAATCCAAAAATACATTTTGATTGAAATTTTTTGCGCTTTATCTATTGGTAAATTTTTTTTATTACGGCCTCGATTGTTTATTGCATTTTATTGAAGAGTTTTGATCCCAATTAAAATGATGTATATTTTGTAATTGGGATATATGGGGTTCAAAAAAATTAAATAATAATCCAGAACCGTATTTAAAAAAATAAAGTTGATGATGCTTTAACGAAAACGAAACGTTGTAAGAAATTTTTGACTTTACCAATACAAACCGCAAAAACTTTAATAAGAATGATTTTTTAGAATTTTTCTAACTCTTAAAATGAACTAGTAAAAAAATAAAAACGAATATCGAAAATTATTTCGCCATATTTCCGAATGTACGAAATATAACTTTAATTTTTCAACGGTATATTATTGAACTCCACAATAATCAACGTGGCTAAATTTAAACCACCCACCTATCTCTTCCCGTTTCGGATATTCCCATGCTGTTCATATTTATCTTGGATACACTGTATATTTAAAGTTAGTATACAGGGTGTGCAGAAAATACGTGTAAAAAATTTTATGATAGACACCTTAAAAAAAATAAGTTGATTTAGAGTAAGACAAGTTATACTTTAAGTAAAGAAAAAATAGTTCACTTAGAATAATGAGTTTTACTACATTGTTACTATCCGTAAACAGAATGCAATAAATTTATTTCATGATTATTACCAAATTTATTGTTAAAATGCTTTTGCATTTTCTCAAAACTAGTGAGGGGAATTTAAAGAAAAATATATTTGGAAATATTTCCGAAAATATTTTCAAGAAATTTTGGAAATTGGAAATTTGGGAAATATAGAAAAAAAAAAATATCTAGCAAAAAAATCAAAGTACGAATGCTATTTGGTAAATTTCAAAAAAAATTACACACGACCACAAGACACAAGGGCAACTTGATCAAGACGCATACCTTCATCAATATCATCCACACCTTGAAAATTGTATTTAGACAATTAAACTTTTCTAAAGCAAGCAATTTTATTATTTGTAATCCTAATAATATAGGTACCTTCTATTTCAGAAATTATTTATCTCGGTAAATTTGTAGTGCACAAAAGTATAAAAATATATAAAAATCTTTGTTTTGATGGTTAAAACGCATTTTTTTTTGATATTTCCTAAAAAATTTTTTTAAAATTTTCACTGGAATTAATTCCATAAACAACACTACTCGAAACTTACATTTTTAAGTTGTCTTGCAGTTATTTTAAAGCAATAATTTCTAAGTTTGCTTAAATGAATCTATTTAGACATCAGGTGTCTGGCATGGCATAATTTTGTACATGTATGTATATCCTAAGTTAAAGATATATCGTATTTTGAAATTGGATTTCCTTTAGTCTAACATATCTATTTTTTTTTTTATTATACTTTTACACTAACATTAACATCACAAACTTTACGTGTCAAAAGATATAAATCAATGCCAAAATACCAAATATTTATTTTGTGAAGGTTTTAATTCCAGCAAAGGCTGTTTTTTTATTTTTAAAAAAGGATATCATATCCATGCACTTTTTAGGTTTCTTAGGTTTTTGAACTGTTTTTTTATTCTTTTTGACTGTTAAATATAGAGATAGATTTTAAGTAATATCTGTTATAAAAATTTCCCTTTAAAAAGGCCAAACAAGCAATCTGATTGGCTACATTGGAGATTTAAGGAACAAATAACGCTAAGGGTTCTTTCACACGGGGAGCTTCACGTCTCTCGCCCTATACAGGAGCTTTTTTTGCCCCTACCTGCCGGGCCCCGACCCCCGGCTGAGATGCAGGAGACTTGAGGGCTCTCGTCTCCCGATAGGGGCGGCTCCCGCTCTCCGTTTGAAAGCTCCATTGGACTCGTTGCATTTTGGTGCTAAGAGCCTTCCTCCCCCCAGGAGTGGGGGCGTGAAGCTCCCCGGGGAAAAGGAGCCCGGGGGTTTTCCCCCTTAAAATTGTTGGTGCAACCGGCCATTAGCAGTATATTATCATTTTTACATTCGTCTATACACTTTCAATCTCAAAAAAAAAATAATCTTGGGTATTTTTTTTTTTATGCTTGGTATCATCTTGCCAGCTACTACGAAATGATCCCTTGCTAAAGATCCACGTCTCGTCAATGAAAACTTCAGTAAAACCTTCCGAACCAAAATTTTTTTTTTTTGATATCCCCCCTTATAAAAAATGTATTTCTTTTATGAACAATATCTGGCAAGTCCATTAAATAATTTCTATTATTAGTTTTTTTCCACCGGAAGCCTATACTTTTGATCCATCTTCTTAAGGAGTCGATGGAAAAAAAAAAATATTCAAATTCTTCCCAAATTTTTTTGTTTTATTGTTGCCAACGTAACATTTTTTCTTTTCTGGCGTACATAGCATAAATTGTGTCCCGAATTAAATTTTTCAAATATTTTAAAAATTTTTTGGGTTTTTTGCGGTGGGGTTTTTTTGGGAAAAAGACATATTGGAAGCGTAATCCTGGTCTAATTTTATCCCATTCTTCCTTATATTTGCTATCGTCGTTGGGCTCAATTTCGTAGCATCTGCCACTCGTTTTTATTACATTCTCAGTTTGAAGGGCGATTCCTTTTTTGGACTTTTTCCCCCTTTTCCCCGTTGAAAAAAAATATATTTAAAATTATTCGCTGCGTTTGTTCATTATCCCCCATTATATCTTTTTCTCGGCATTTTTTATGCTTTTCGAAATAACAACAAGTTGACACACCAATGTTTTTGATTGACAGTAGGGGTACTTTACATAACCAAAAATAAAAAAAAGGTTTTAAAGACGACACCCATTTTTTTAAAAAAATTTTTGTCACCGCTGTTTGGAATATACTAAACAAAGATAAACAAAAATGACGTCATTACAAATGAGTATAATTTGGACTATATAGTATGCATCGAGTATAATTATGTGTATTTTTAAAGGGGGGGATTCTAGTGTAGAGGCATAAATTTTAGGTGTTTTTTTAAGTGCCGAAAAAAAAAGGGAATAAATATTTTTACTATCCTTTTTTTATAAGTTATTTATTAACGTTACAAACATAGGGAAAAAAATTTAAAAAAATTTTTTAAAAAAATTTAAAAAAAATTAGCAGCTGATGAATGGGGGTCTCAAAAAATTAGCCCGTAACCATGCCCACGATTCCAACCCCCCTAGAAAAAAAATATCAAAAAGATTATCAATGTAGATTTTATGTCGAAAAATGTCCAAAACGGGGGAAAAAAAAAAGAAAATTTTTTTTTTTTTCACAAAATGGCGGCTGCCTAAAAAAAAAAAAAATTTTGTCCCTTTTTTTTTTTGAGTTTTTCGAATTTTTTAAAAAAAAAAAAAATTTAAAAAAAAGTGGGAATGGGGTAGTTCCGAACTTAGACAAGTCTATAAAAAATTTTTTCCCCAAAAAAAATTTCAAGTAAATCGGTAGTAGAACTTAAAAACCGTGGGCATGGTCACGAGCCAATTTTTGCCCCCCCCCCACTTTATCAGCTAAAAATTTTTTTTGAATTTTCAATTTTTTTTTTTTTTAAAATTTTTTTTTGTATGTTTGTAATGTTAATAAATAACTCATAAAAAATGGATAGTAAAATATTAATTCCCTTTTTTTTTCGGCACTTCAAAAAATACCAAAAATTTTATGCCTCTACACTAGAATACCCCCCCTTTAAATTTTAAAAAATTTTGTTATAACATCAAATTTTTTTTTAAATTATTATTGTGACTAAATTTTTCTTCTCCTCTATGCATTTTATTCACATGTTCAAAAAAAAAATTTAAAATTTTAATAAAAAACCCCAAAAAATATATCACTTTCGTTTTGGTGCTTGGGTTTTTATTATTTGCATAATTTTTATTGGGTAAAATAGGATTTTTAAATGTGTCATAGTCTTGGTGAAACCACAAAAGTCCGTTGATCAAGTGATAAAGATATCAGATGGCATTTCTTGTGACCTTGGCAATACAAAATGCTATCAAATTGGATATTAATGATCACATGGTAACTAATTTACCAAGAGGTTTCACCTTAGTGCCAAAGAAAATAAAATACTAGTTATTTATTTTGTTCTACTGCTTAGAATCTCAGCTTCAAAAAAAATGAAAAAAAAGTAGGGTGTCCCATGTAATCAAAAACTGGATTCATTTTAAGGTTCATCTGGAAGTGCTTCGAAACAAATGGTAATAAAAAAAAAAAAACTTTTCTATCTCCACCAATTAAAAAGATACAAGAGCGAGCCATTTTTAAGACTTGCCCGGTAGTTAAATGATGTTACTCCTAGTCATCTTTAGTTAGCTTAGCTATACAATTAGTTTTTAGTTTTTTACTGTTAGATCTTGATGCTTTAATATTGTTGGACAAGATAATTTAAAACTGTTATCATGTTATTGTTATTAATTAAACTAATAATAGAAATAAGCCAAAACTTTTAGGATTGTAGGAGTCTAGAGGCATTTATTGTTATACATTCGCTAAGTTCCAATATTACATCTTTTTCCGTGTTTATCGTTTTAAGCAAATATTTTTGCTCCAGACATTTAGACGGAGATAGATAGGTCCTGGTGGTTTGTTATTATTTTTTTTACCAACACAGCTTCTAATTTGCTCTGTAAAATGTACTATTATGCTAGATGTAATATTTAAACTTAGCCATTAAACACATAATAAAAATAAAAGTGTAATTCGACAAAGTTAAAATAAATAATAAATCATAAACATTTGACATCTTGTGTTTTATTTTGTTAATACTCCCTGTATAAAATAACCCAAATGGTCTGAAAAAGCTGAACATTTTTTTTTAAAAAAGGATAAGAAAAAAAGACCCTTTTTTAAAGCTCGTCAAAATGGGAAAAACTATTAGTCTAAAAACTAGCAGCCACCTTTTCGGATTATTGAGATATGAGTTTTTGAACTATAGATTAGAATTGTCAAATTTGTTCGTAAATTTTCACTTTATTTATAAAAAAATTTGAAAAAACTTTGCACAGTTTGTTAAATCATATAATTCCCTTTGAAAAGCTGTGTAACCATTTTTTTCTATGACAGTTAGAAATGGGTAAAAAACACGTTTAAAAATAAGGGTTTTTAGCTCATTTATATCTAAATATCTCTGCCCCTTTTCCCCCACATGATTCGAAAAAAAAATTAAAAAAAAAATTTTTTTTGGTAAAATTGTATTAACGTATTAACAAATATACAAAAAGGGGGTCCCAAAAACAGAGTTTTCATTGTTAGGTACGTTTTTTTTTTTAAAAAAAGCCCCCTTTTGGCCCCAAAAATTTTTTTTTTTTAATTCCACATTAAAAATTTTAAATAGGGGGGAAGGGTTCCCCCAAAGGTAGTCGGATAAAAAAAGGATACCGGCCTTTATTTCAAAACAAGAGCGCCATCTGACGAACGGCGGTGTTCAACCGTTAGAAAAAAATTTT
>JAHBCN010008847.1:0-37437 GCA_019359885.1 Listronotus oregonensis | reverse complement strand
ACTTATTTAGATAAAGCTCCGCCGCCTCATCGACGTCTTCGTTGGATAATATGAAATAGCTATTCATATCATACTTTTCAAAATGTTCAAAATTTTGGTTTTGTGCCATATTTCTTAGATAAATGATAACGATAATCTAGGAACTAGCATTAAAAAATTCAATAGCAATCATTTGACGTTGATTAATTTGACTGTCATTAATTTAAACCAAAGCCGCCTATGTTAAAAAGTAAATAACTGCATGTTTTCATGCTGTTTATAAAAATAAGTTTCAACTATATTATATTTTTAGAAAACTCTCAGTGTGGCATATAATATGACGAAAAAATATACGGGGTGTTCCATTTAAAAAAGTGCAACTTAGGCTAATATCTCAAAGAAAGTAAATCCGAGAAAAAATTCAAGTACGCCACTGTATTCTGCGTAAAAAGTTCTATAAGGGCCCGTTTTTATCTGTTCGATAAGTTATCAGATACCTGAGATACGAGGGGTAACCGAAAAAACAACTTTTTTAAAATCACCCTGTAGCGAAGAAACTAAGGGGGCTAGGACAAATCCGTTTGCGGCATCTTTGATTTGACAAAAAAGTAGCACGGTTTCGCGAAAACCGCATCTTTGTAACTTCACTCATAAGGGAGAAACCCCGTAAAACACACGAAAATAGGACACCCTGTACATATCATACGGACTAAAAGTGCCTAATTCACTTAAAGGATGCACTTTTAATCCTCATAATATAATATATTATTACCTACCCTATCTACCTGCTATTTTTATAACAAGTAATATTTATTGCAACGTTCGTGGTATAACGCATTCAGTACGTGAATTTTTAAGTTAAACAAATTGTAATAATTTTAATAAAAAAAGGAAAAAATAATTTAAACGTTTTTTAAGACACATTAGTATACAGGATTTTTATTAACTTGTATTTACATCTGGTAAACATTTTATAATAAAAAGACATCATAATTTGTGTTTTTTTAGTTAATGCCGTGAAGAGATAACCGGAAAAAACTGAATGCGCGCCAGTGAAAAAATTGAGACCTTCGCAAAGCGCAAACAATAACGACGCTGGCGTAATTTTTGGTCGTTTTGACATAGTTTGCAAAATTTCAGGACGTGTTAACTGGTTATACATCAATGAAAGGAAGTTTTAATGTTAAGTTTAAAAATGCAAGAATCCAATATGGCGTCCATAAGGAAAAATAAGTGGATGATGATTTAAAAATCGCCGAAACGTCGATATTAAAAATATGATTTGATAATTATTATTCACAAAAAAATTTGCTTTGAAAATACTTTTACAGATTTAAGACACAAATAACAAGCATAAAAGTTACTGGGCTTAATAAAATATGCCACGTTTTAGTCTTCCCAAAATATCTTGAAAATCAGAAAGGCTAAAATTACGCTGCTGGTGTCTTTAAATTACTAAAACCCTTTAAAACTTTGCCTATTTATCCGTTTTTTACCTTTCAAAGATTCTGAAAACCTAAAACCTGCATCACCAAATCCCACACTGTATAATAATAAACTTTAAAAAAATATTTATAGTTACTCTAAAAATATTTTTTTAGAAAATAATAATTTATATTAATAATATTTCTTTTTACCTGTTAGTTTATTGTTAAATATTGCTGTTTTTTGTTAAAATAACTGATTTTTTTTTATAAACCTAATAAGTTTTTGGCTAATAAAAAATTTAAAAAAATGGTTATTATTTTTTAATAATTATAATAGGTTAATAAAATCATAAATTAAACTTTATTTACAAGATCAGCATTTCTAAAAAAATATTTTTTTTTGTCGATTAGCTTTTGTGTAGATTTTTGCGTGGTAAATCCGGTTTAATCGCACTTAACTTATTCTTTCTTGTTTTCCAAATCAATTTAATACATAATTTTTTTTAATAATTATTTTTTAGAATATCGACTGGAAACTAGTTATTTATAGCCAATGAACCCTTGAAATTTTAGGGATTTTAAATCACTCCGCATAAAATTAATAATAAACTAACTGAAATAACGTGCAACATATGCTTTTTACTTATTCTCTTTTATAATACGGTCCTACTGATCCTTTATATACAAAATAAACAGAAAAAGGCTTAAAAGAAGGGAAATACTGACTTCATAATATGGTTCTCTTGTTCTTTTATCCCTTGATAAAATGTTCTGGAAAATCATCCTACCAATTTCGATTTTTCCAATTACATTTAACCTCCATTGTATGGCTGGGCAACTTACCTAAAAAACAAAGAAAAGGAAAAATAAAGCATTAGGACGATGTAATTCTTTAAAAGAAAAGTTTTTGTTGTAAAAGCCCTTTTACCCTCGTCTTGTTTGTGGTCAACTCAAAAGTCGAAACAAAAATAATTGCTATTTAACATTGTCTTTTATTTAATAATATTACATAATACAAGCAAAGTATTTCTAAATATCTTGTAGATATAAAATAAGGTTCCAGAAGTAGTTTAAAAAAAACTTTTGCCTAGATAACATAAATCATAAAATATACCCAATGTATTGTTTCTTTAAAGGTTCTAGACAATGTTGTAGGTTGAAAAAAAACTTCTTCTCGGACTGTCATTGTCTTTATTTAATTTTTTCACAACGTTTCGAACAGTAAATATCTCTGATCGTTTTCAAGTGAATACTAAATATCTTAGCCTATGACTACGCCTTATATATTATAACCGGGTCACTGATGCGTGAAGCCAGTGCCCATTTTTATGATCTACTGAGCTTGACTTCTTTTTTGTTAGTGAGCAGAGGTTGCCAAATGTTGTGGATATCTAAACTTGCTTTACCATAAACATGGGAATTGTCATTAATAATAGCAGCTTCTATAAACTTACGTTTCTTCCAGTGGGATTCTCTAAGAACAATCCCAGCATCTTTCCAATTAATACTATGATGACTAGACCACCTGACTTTTTAGTCTCGCCCATTCGAGTATGTTTTTGATGTTCCTTAATTCTACCTTCTAAAGGTCTCTTTGTCTCACCAATATATAGATTACCACACTCACAGGGTATTTGGTAAACTACTTCTTTTTCGCATTCAAAGTACTCGGTTTTGTTTTAGTAAGGAAACTTTTGAGGGTGTTGGGGAAGAGAATGCTGTTTTGATGTCGTATTTCCTTGCTATTCTTCTTATTTTTTCAGAAGTTCCTTGCATGCATGGTATAGTAAGGATCTTCAGTACTTGTGGTTAATTTATATGTATAACCTGTTTTTTATTTTAAAAGTTTAAAATTATTCTTTGAACAAGTGTTTTGGTGTAACCGTTCTGTCGCAGGTCTTCCTTGTTATTATCGACTTCTTTATTTAACAAAATGTTAGTGTTACATATTATTTTGGAACAATTATGGAGTGATTTTATTATACTTTCTTTCGTTGCGCCAGAATGATTAGACTCGAAATTCAAGTATTGTCCGGTGTGTGTTGGTTTTCCATTGGAGAGAGAGGTGAACCCATCGAAAGGCCATCATCCGAGCGTAAAACCCATCTTTAACTTGAAAGTAGGAATTACGTAGACAGCACTCCAACATCAGTGACCCGGTTATGATATAAAGACGTTTTATTTAGTATTTACTTGAAAACGATCAGAGATATTTACTTTTCGAAACGTTGTGAAAAAATTAAATAAAGACAATGGAATTCCTAGAAGAAGTTTTTATTCAACCTACAATATTGTCTAGAACCTTAAGAGAAACGTTAGAGACACGGAATGGACCCGGTATTAACAAAAAAGTCAGAGGCTACGAGGAAACTAAAATTAAATTAACGAAAGAAGTAAGTCTCATTTCATATTTATGTAGAGCTAGACACAACAACATAATTCCTGTTTGATTTTGAATAAAGTCACCAATACCAGGCACAAGAGCAGCAAAAATTCTACAAAAGGCTAGCAGAGCACTCATACGGTCCCAAATAAGCTATCATAGATGGAAAAATGCATGTTTATTAAATGATGCAACACAAAGATTTAAGGAAATAAAACAGATGACACAAGAAGAGGACTACGATCCCATATTCAGAAAAATGGAAAATTAATGTTCGAAGTTAGAAGAATCACTAAAAAGAAAACATGAGAATAAGTTCCAGAGACTTCAAGACTAACAGGCAACTGCCACAGATAACGGCAAAACAAAGACTATCGTAAATATTTTATCTTATACCCTTTCAAACATTGAGGAGCAAGTTTTAAGCAAAGGATTGAACTTCGCAGTGGCACCTAAAAGAACACCAGTGTTAGATAGCATTAGTTCAGTAGCATCCTTACCAATTGAAGAACCAGCAGCCAGTGAACTCCGATGGAAAATAAGGCAAGTCTTGTAGAAGGAAGCAAAGATGAAGGTGAATATAACTTAACCAGAACAACACGCAATTGACAACCTTCGAAAGAACGAATATATTAAGATATTGCCTGCGGATAAAGGAAACGCCACAGTTATATTGGACACGCAAACTTACGATAGAAAAATAGATGAAGTATTAGAGAAAGGGAAATACAGACTACTTTCTGCAGATCCTACGTCCAAAATTGAAGGAAAGATCTACAGAACTCTAAGAAAATATTAGAAATATTTGTCGGACAAGATCAGGTCGAAACTAACATCACACCACAGCAAGCCGCCACACCATTACGGATTACCGAAGATTTATAAAACTGAGATATCACTCCGACCAATCACCAGTTCCAAAGATTCTTCAACTAGTGAGTTAGCCAAGTTTTTACTAAACATAATGCAACCATTAGTGGGTAAGACGCCATCTGTTGTTAAAGATTCTGCACATTTTGTTGACATTATCAAAAAGTTTTAGATAACACCAAATGACTCTTTTGTAAGTTTTGATGTTGAGAGCTTGTACACCAATGTTCCCCTGGAGGTGTCATTAAGCATTATACATGGAATGGTTTAAAACCTATGTAACTGAGAAAGCACAGGTCAAGCCCAAAGTTTGGTTGCGATGTGTTGATGACACCTTCATTATCTGAAACGGTAGTGAGGAACAACTAAAATCATTACTGGACCACCTAAATAATTTTCGTCCGTTTATTAAATTTACCATGAAAAAAGAAAAGGATTTATTACTACCGTTCCTTGATGTCTTAGTAAGGCGATCCGGAAATTCAGTTAAAACATCAGTATATAGAAAACCAACACACACCGGACAATACTTGAATTTCGTGTCTAATTATTCTTGCGCATCGAAAGAAGGTATAATAAAAACACTTTATAATCGTGCCAAAACAATATGTAGCACTGATATTTTGTTAAATAAAAAAGTTGTTAATATCAAGGAAGACCTGCGACAGAACCGTTACACCGAAACACTTGTCCAAAGAACAATTTCAAACTTTCAAAATAAAAAACAGGTTATACATAAAAATCAACAACAAGAAATGAAGATCCTTACTATACCATACATGCGAGGAAACTTCTGAATAAATAAGAAGAATAGCAAGGAATGCGAAAATAAAATAGCATTCTCTTCCCGCAACACCCTCAGAAGTTTTCTTACTAAAACAAAACCGAGTACTTTGAATGCGGAAATAGAAGTAGTTTATCAAATACCCTTTAAGTGTGGTAATCTACATATATTGGTGAAACAAAGAGACCATTAGAAGTTAGAATTAAGGAACATCAAAAACTTACTCGAATGGGCGAGACAGACAAGTTAGGTGTTGCGGAACATGCTTGGTCTAAACATCATATTATTAATTGAAAGGATGCTGGGATTGTTCTTAGAGAATCCCACTGGAAGAAACGAAAGTTTAAAGAAGCTGCTATTATTAATATCAATTCCCTTGTTTATAGTAAACCAAGTTTAGATATCCACAACATTTGGCAACCTCTGCTCACTAACAGAAAAGAAGTCAAGCTCAGTGGATCATAAAAATGGTCAGTGGCCTCACGCATCATTGACCCGGTTATTAGGCGTAGTCATAGGCTTAGATATTTAGCATTCACTTGGAAACGATCAGAGATATTTACTGTTCGAAACGTTGTGAAAAAATTAAATAAAGATAATAAAAGTCCGAGAGAAAGTTTTTATTCATATACTGTATTGTTAATAAGAATTTTAAATTTAAATTCTGCTCGTGCTAGATAATATTTTGCATTACATCGTAATCAACATTTTTATGAAGACCTTAATTTAAGCCCAATTTACAAATGTCAAAAAACAATTTTCCAGACTGTTTTAAGTAAACAAAACCTGCAAAGAAAACAAATTTCGCGACATTGCGGGAGCTTAGAGCTTACTTTGCGGAACCAAGTGACAAAGGGCAAAAAGAAAACGTGTAATATATTTTTAAGTTTCCATTATTTACCGTTGGTGTGTATTTGTCACTCAAAATAAACAAAATTTATTTTCGCATGTTATTTTGGTTTAAATATAATTTTAAATACTCGTACATACGGGGTGTCCAAAAAGTCTTATATCACTAATATTTCCAAAGTTAGTAAATATAGAGAAGCAAATTTTGGCAAATGCATACGTACAAAAATAATCCACCTCTTTATGCATTTACAATTTTTTTACCAATGCAGGGATTACACCAGGGATTGCACCCAAAAATCCAAAATGGAACCCCATGTTGATATGTAGCTCATTTTAAAGGCCTTTAAAAAACAAACATTGCTGCACAAATTAGAGGTAACTAGCAGCCAAAGTAAACGATTTAAATTTATTTATTACAAAATAAATTTATTATCACGTTTTGTAAATAATTTTTTACGATATTTTTCTATTATCTTTCTTTAGCACTATCCGTTTAGGCTGTTTCAGTTTGACAGTACTATTGAAAAGGCATTAATAAATTTTATGATTTTATACGTTCCATATGGTTCACGCAAATAAAGATAAAGTTGATATTATTTTTTTTTGTATGGACAAGCTAATCGAAATTACCATGAGGCAGCAAAATTGTTTAATGATATTTTTCCAGACAGACCACTTTCTCCTAGTTACGTGTGAAGTGTTGTGCAAAAATTAACTTTAACTTTTAGCGTAAAAGACGCTCCAAGATCCGGTCGCCCGTCCGTTTAAACCGAAGGAGCTTTAAATACAAGTTTTGGGTACAATTGCCATTGAACCAAAGCAATCAGTGCGCAAAATAGCTGCCGATGTAGGTACCATAGGCAAATTAACAGTGCATGAAATTTTACAAAAGCATAAATTTCATCCCTTTAAAGTTCACAAAAACTTAGTGAAGATGACCCAGATGGAAGGCTGTAGTTTTGTGAAAATATGGTACATTTAATTGCCACACAACCAAACTACCCCTATCGGATAGGTTTCAGTGACGAAGCCAGATTTTTTTTTTTTTGGTTTAATTAATCGACAAAATTATCGATACTGGAGTAATCAAAATCCTCGATGAATTAAGAAGGCCATACACAAAATCCTGATAAATTAAACGTATGGGTCGGAGTTTTGGGTAATACGGTAATTGGTCCTTTATTTCTTGAAGGAAATCATACCGGACACTTATACTTACAACTTTTAAAAAAAGCTATTACACCTGCAATTGTAGCTACTATTGAGAATGATGCTTTTGAAATCGATCCAATTTTTTGCAGGATGGGGTACCTCTACACTTTCATTTAACTGTAAGACAATACCTAGATGAAAAATTTCCTGGTCGCTGTATTGGGCGTAGAGGGCCTATTGAATGGCCACCAAGATGCCCGGACCTCGCTTTCCTTGACTTTTTTTTTGGGGGTTATGTAAAGGAGGGGGTATTTTCAACAAAACCAGAAAACTTTCAAGAACTACGACAACGAATCACGGGTGTGTGCGCCACTATAACATCACAAATTCTGTTAAACGTAAGAACAGAATTTCAAAATAGGCTCTATTATTGTCAAGAGGTTGGTGGTAGTCATTTTAAACATTTCATAAAATAAAAATTAAAACTCTTCTTCCAGACTGGTATTTATTAATAATCCTATATTAATTGAGAACGGATGATCGTAGATACTCTGGTTTGTGCAGCAATGTTTGTTTTTTAGAGGCCTTTAAAATGAGCTGCATATCGAAATAGGATTCCATTTAAGATTTTTGGGTGCAACCCCCTAATGCTGCCCTTACAAGGGTGATAAACTGAATTATATGACAAATACAATTTAAAGTATTCAAAGACTTAAAGAATAAAAGCATTTTAACCGTAACAGTGCTGTAAGAGCTTACAAATAAAATATCCTGTAACAGTTATACAAATACATGTTTTGATAAAGTTTTTTTTATGTTTATGTTTAGCATTTCCAAGAATAAAGTTTTCCTTTTAGGTTTAGTGTTTTTAAAAAAGGTTATCTAGCATGATCTTTGCTCGTCTTTAACCAGGTGCCAACGTTTCAGGTGTTGTTTTTTAAGACCGTTTGTTTACTGTTGCTTTTATTACCTGGTTGACAATCAAAATACAAATACAAATTCTTAATAATTAAAATACGTAGGTAATTGGAATGTCGTTATTTAATAGACCCTTTTAATGCCTTTCATTTCTGAGTACTTAGAAATTTTTTGTCAGAATTTTCTCTAAACAACTTTTTCAAATTGGCACTCTACTGTATAGTTAATTTGGTTTTGGTAGCCTTTTTTATTTATTTTTGTTTACCTATTTCTGCCTAAATTTGATTAAAACTTAACTTTACTTTATCAGTATGTCAAAATTTAATAGAGTTTTTTTCTTAAACTGCAGCTCACAGCCACAATAGACCGATCGGTCTCGGTGGAAGGGTGTTATACCCACTCACTTTAAACTACCTAAACTGCAGCTCAGTGGTATCTACAGGCGCTTCTTATTACTTTTTCCGGAATAGTAATAAAAATCTCATAATAAGTATCATCTTTATAAGTCATTATTTCAAAAACCAGCAATAATTCACGTAAATAAAGAGTCAAAATTTGGCAAAAATATACAGGGCGTAACATTAAAAAAAAACTTGTCAATGAAAACTTTATTTTTAAGACACCTTAGGTTTTTTTGTTTCATATACAGAAACAAAGTTATTTCGTGTATAAATAGGGTTGGGACACCCAATATATTCATATTCTAAAAATGCCTTCACGAAATTTTTAATTTATTGCCTATTTTCGGAAGTGCTAACTAAGTAATTTGCATTTATTAAAGGCTCTTGTAACTAAAATTTCAAGTAAAATTATTTGAAGGCAAATTCCGCACCTAGCTTTTGTACCAAAAAATAGTAATTTACGTTACAAGGCCGGAAAATGGTCTATTAAAGTACAAGTCTAATGTATCATTTCCCGGACTCAAACTGACAATGTAATGTAGTATATTAAGGTACAGTATAAAATAAAATATGTTATTTGTTTTGTAAGAGTAACAGTAAAAGTAATAAATATAATGTTGGTAGGTATGTTATTTTAACTTTACCATAATTAAAGCGTTAAAGTAATAATTTTAGAATGTAATAAATTCGCAACGTCTTCAGATGTATAAGGTCCCAAGCGTGAAGAGCCAAAAATACAGTTGGTGGACGCAACAATTATATGCACTAGAACATATCAGTTTGTCGATCGTGCCAGAGAATATTAATGACAAACAATAAAAATATAGCAATTGCTTTTAGGAACTTGTTGCATCTTTAAGCAATTATTGTTAAGCCTATACTATATTTTTATAGAATTTTGTAAACTCATCTCTACAAAGCAATGTGTGCCTTTAACAACTTACTTATTTAATAATTTAATTAAGTCTAAAAACTTTAGGAAGCTCTTCTAAAATTTAGATTTACTTTAAACAATACAACTTCTCCCTTTATCATTTAAAATAAAATAATTTATTAAAATATTATTTATTTTTTTAAAATAAAATTCTTTATGACGCCTAAAAATAATGACGCATAAAAAATAACATTTTGCGCAATGCTGAATGCATGCAGTAAAATCTAAAAAGTTTTACATAAACAAGAGCAATTTAAGTGAATTTTATGCTTTTAATAAAATTTAATTCTATTAAGCATTGGGCAGCTCGGACTTTTTAAAATTATAATAGGTAATAAAATATATAATTATTAATTGTATTCACTATTAGTAAAATATGAGTATTAAACAAAAATAAATCATGTTTTTTGTTTACTTACAGTTAAGATTTTATAATTAAGAAAAACCAAAATATAGGGCTGCTATAGTTTAAAAAATATTTTCGGGGGTAATACCACGAGTGCTTAAAAATTACCGATAATTTTCATAAAAGCTAGTTATCTATAATTCCATGAGTTTGAAGACCGAGTGGAATTTGTATAACAAGCTTAAATGAATTATCGGTTATCTACGAGCAGGGATTTAGGAGAATATTTCTAGAATGGAGAAATATTGGAGTATTATACTATTAAAATGTTTTTTTTGTCATACAATTTTCAATTTCATGCAACATAATTAAAACTATAACTGAAATCGTTTTTTTAAAATACTTTATCTATTTCTTTTTTCGTGTGCATGACCAAATCGACTCATTTTGACTGATTTTGACGTTTCTAATTGACAAAACAAACAAACAGGTTCGATTGTTCTGTGTTTGTAAGTAAGTGAAAATACCACGTTGTCTAGGCAACAAATAAATTTATACATAAGTGAAATATTCCATACATTTTTTTGATAAATTTTTAATGGTAAACTGGCTAAAAATATTGGTAAGTATATTCTTTAGGTTTTTCAAAAAAAAAAAAAAAAAACTAGGCTTTCACTGTAGTTAGGCTTATATTTTTTTTTGGTTATTAATCTTTTTCTCTTTTAATTTTTCAACATTGCCTCTTATTGCCTCTCATTTTAATTAAACATTTTAATTATTAGCGCCGTTTGTGTTAGGTTTTCATTAAATACAAATTTCATAAGTTAGTTAGGGTCTACCACTTGTCTAACTATTTTGCTGTAAGCTGGTAATAAATTTCAATTGCTGGCGGTAAGGGAATACTTTGTGATAAATATCCAACATATAGATCTCCATTCTACCACTTAGCTCCTTAGTAAAAGCATAAGGCAAATTAATTAAGAAAATATTTGTTATGTGGTAGTTTTAAATTTTTATTTCTTTTTTAATTAATTTTAATATTTTTTTAATTTAATATTTTATATAGGCATAGATTTTAAAACTTTTTGTAAAAACTTTTAAATAATTCATAGTAAAAAATTGCGCTGGTTTTTTAGAGGATCTATAAAATAATTTTAATTAGTTTTTTACCAACATAAATCATAAGAGCAAGTCATTCTATAAATTTAATTTCAAAAGCTTTAAAAAACTAAATTTAACCCTTTGAAATAAGGTAGTTATGTATTTGCTTAAGGTTTAAACAAAAAGTTTTAATTTTTTTATGTGGCATTTTAGGCTTAACCTTCCTATTTAGTTCTCTAAACAAGTAGGAATTTTCTTAATTTATTTAAGGTTAAATCTACAAATCTTTATGTCATTTAAATTTAATTCTATTTTTTATTTTTAAATATATGTAAGAATTACATTTCAAATCTTTAAAACTAAAAAAAAATAATGGTGCAAACGTAGATATAAAATAAATGTTTATACCTAATAAATTAAAATTAAACCATTCTAACTTTTGAACAAGCTTTGTCATCAATTTCCCAAAACACCATAAATTAATAAGTACGCCTTTATGCAGCCGATTGCTTCTAAGCATTCTAATTTATGGCTATTTATACTAAGGCTTTAAATATATCTTGGGTAAATGTAAATTTACTGGGTCCAAAAAAATGTGCTTACTAACTACGCAAACGAGGAGTATTTTCCCTAAGGTATTGGTACCGCGCAAGTAATCTTATTTTTTTTAATAAGCACTTTTTATATCAATAAAACCACTATTATATATAAACTGCTTAACAAAAAGATCGTACCATTTAATTTTTAGACCCATTTTCAAACTGCTGTAACTTTTTTAAAAATTAACTTTTTTGAATATCTAAAACGATGTTAAAACCGCGTTTCTTCTACTTTAAGCTGTATTGCATTTAGTGTTAGTAAAATAAATATCATCATGATGTACAGGGTGATCAATTGAGTGCTGCAAAAAAAAAAAATTGGAGTGTGTCCCATTTCAGTGGAATTTTTTTGGTCGTTATAATATGGGTTTTTACCAAGGTCATATTAATATCTCTAGACATTTATGCCAGTTTTTAAATTGATGATCTCTGACTTGCGATACACTTCTAAACGTCAAATTTTGGTAATCAATTCTTTTAAAAGCTATAACTGGAAAATGAATTGACGGATTTCAACAAGTGTTTCATATTCGGAAATCTCATTTAATGTAGATTTTTTATGTCCTAAGCACTTTATGATAGGTTATAATTTTATGAGTATACGAGGCCAACAAATACCAAAAACGTAGCTGATTTAGAAATCCTAAATATAGGGTAAATTATTGAACGCCAAAGGGACCATATATGTTGTGTTTTTTTTAAAAATGGCCAAGTTGAAGTTTGTTTTTAATACCTCGAAACGATTTTTACCGTTAATCGATTTATGCTGTTTAAGTACCTGTAAACTTTTTTAGCAAAAATGCGTCGTTATTATGGCATCAGATCTAAATGGTAGAAATTCCAACAACGTCTTAAAGTTTTAATCGTTTTTAAACATAAATTAGGGTATTTGGTATTGTACACCATGATATACGGAGTGCAAAATGTAAAATTTTGTGTCATTCTGGATAGCAAAATGTTTTAGTTATTAGAATAATATTGTTTTTTCGATATTCCTAGACGTTGTTTCAAGTCTTTATTATTAAAATCCTTGATGAATGTAAATTTTGCATTTCCCAGTAATCCATTAAACACATGTTTTAATAAACGTTAAAAAATAAAACATTAGATAAAATGTTTTTATAAATCTCAATTGCGTAAATTACATTAAATAAACAATATTAAAAACAACAATAGTAACAGATAAAATTATTGATGTAACAACTTGGCCATTTTCAAAACAAAACACACCCATATTATCCCTTTGGCATTCAATAATTTACCCTATATTTAGGATTTCTGAATCAGCTACGTTTTTGGTATTATTTGCTATCGAAAAGTGCTTAAGACATTATGTCATCTACATAAAATGAGCTTTCCCGAATATGAAACACTCGTTAAAATCCGTCAATCCATTTTTCAGTAAAGTTATAGCTTGTTAAAGAATTGATTACCAAAACTTAACGTTTAGAAGTGTATCGCAAACCAGGGTTCCTCAATTCAAAAACTGACATGAACGTTCAGAGAATTGATATGACCTTAGTAACAACCCATATTATAACGACCAAAAAAAATTTCAACTGAAATGGGACACACTGGAATTTTTTGTTTTTTTGCAGCACTCTATTGATCACCCTGTACATCATGATAATATTCATCTAACTAAAATTAAATGCAATACAGCTTAAAGTAGAAGAAACGTGGTTTTAAACTTTGTTTTAGATATTAAAAATGTTAATTTTTAAAAAAGTTACAGCAGTTTGAAAATGGTCTAAAAATAAATGGTACGATCTTTTTGTTGAGCAGTTATTTCCTATTTTTTACATTCTGCTTTAACTAAATTTATTATCAAATTTAATTTGTTTTTACAGAAGCGTCTAACTGAGAATTTTTTTACAAAATTAGGTTAAATAAAAATTTTATTTTCGCTCCAACTCTTATCGTTCTTGGTAAAGACAAAGGCTAAGGTTTATTATTGTTTAATAATAAAATTACCATTTAAAAGTCACCCCACGGCAAAAACAAATTTAACAATGAATTTCTCTAAAGTTCTTCAATAAACAGAGATCTAAAAGAGGCAACGAAAACACATTCAATTTAAAGGTTTTAATAATTTGTAAGCCACCTCAAGCGATAAAGAAAACGTTAAGTGTGTTTTCGATTTTCTGCTACCAAGTATTTTTGGTTTATTTGCTAAATAAAATAAATAATTTGTTTGCATACAATTTTCATCATGTGTATATTTCTCCAGACGTCATCTTTTAATGAATTAACATTATTACGCAGCAAAAGAGGCGAAAACTTATAGCAATGGTAACATACAAGGGTGTTTTGATATGTTCTCAGGCTCAACCAGGGTGGACAACGCTTTCGGCCAATTTTTGTATATGACTGTACAGGGTGCCCCATTTTGGGTACTTTTGTGGGGTATCTCCGTTATTTTTAACGTTAACTTTCTTAAAAACACGCAAATAAATGACAATTTTCTAAAACTTAATGCATAATTTAATAGTAGGCCATGGCTTTTACAAGAAACAAAAATAAATGTCAAATATTTGTCTATCTTATCGGTTTTTTAATCGACTTTTGTTTGAATTTCCAGAACCAGTTTATTTTCGTTCTTTTAGTGTTTTTATTTTACTGATATTTATCAATTTCTTTAAATAATGGCAGCGTATAGAAATTATGAAAAATTAATGGCCTGGTATGTTTTATACAAAGTAATAAAAATTCTGAAGAAGCTTCGAAATTATATTTGCAAAGGTACGAAAGCTATTATGGCTCTATTATCATTATGTGTTTGTGTTTGTTGGATATCCAGAAAGAGGGCAACCGTTTCTTGAGATATTCCCTCGTTTAAAAGCAAATTTAGTTGAGCACGAATACTTTGTTCGCCAGCGTTCTTAAACATACAACAAAGATAACAGGTTAAGGAAAAGAGATAAATGTTTTGGGATATATAAAAGCAACACCTTTATCCTCATGTAGAAAAATTAAGAAGAAAATTGGTGTGCCAAAAACTTGACGCTTAGAAGATTTTGAAGAAAAACAAGTTTCATCCATACAAATTTAAAATAGTGCAACATTTGCATCCTGGCAATGCGAGCGCCGGACACTGTTTTGTCAGTGGTATTGTGTGTTCAGTGTTCAGTGAAATTGATGGTAGCGATTTATTTGGCAGACTTGTTATTTGGTCAGACGAATGCTGCTCTTCAAGTGCGGGCGTTTTTAATCGTCACAATACCGAAATTGGCATACTGAAAATCAGAATTTAATGTTTGAAAGGACACAACAAGGACGCTTTGGAGTTGGAGTATCATGTTTTATTTTGGGCGGACAAATAGTTTATAGGATTTTTGAAGGAGGTCTTAGAGAACGTAGGTACCCAAAAATTCTTGAGGAAGAACTATTAGAAAATATTCCATTAGCTGTTTACCTACAACAAGATGGTGCCCTAAGTCATAATTCTAGGCTTAAGTGCGCATTTCTTTATAATACCTTTTCTTAAAGATGGATGGTACCAACGGACCTATTAGATGGCCTCCACGATCGCCAGTTCTCTTAATTTTAGATTTTTTTATGGGGCTATATACAAAATGAAGTAGAAAATGCACGATATGACAGCATAGCAGAACTTCGAGAGGCAATTAATTTAGCCTTTTAAAACCTGCGAAGAAAACCAATTGTTCCTTTTAAATGCTATTAAGAAAATTACAAAGATGTGTCAATTTTGCCTTAGAGAAAATGGTCATCATTTTCAACATTCCCTTTAAATTTTGTTTTAACGTTTTTTTTTAATTTTTTATTGTTACTTTACGCTACAAACTAGTTGTTACAAACTTACTGTTATAAAAAAAACTGTATAGGTATTTTTGAAAATTTTATGCATTTATAAGAAGATACCTACTTGCAAGGTATTCAATTCTTCTTATAATATATTAATTTTTATAAGTTAAAGGCAATTTAAATTATATTTATTTTAAAAATTATTATTTGTTTTTAAAAATAATATATTATATATTTTTATAAGTATTAAAAAAAAAATTATTATATAATTACAGGGTGTCCCATTAAAAAAAAAAGTTTGGTTTATAATTTAAAAAATAGTAAATATGTAACAAAAATTACCTACACCAGTGCATTCTACGGAAAAAAATCCATCAGAGTGTTATTTTACCTTCTTGAATAATGAAAGGATAACGGAGATACGAGGGGGATCCTAAAATGCAATATTTTCAAAAATACCCTGTATTTTAAAAACTAAAAGGGCTATAAAAATTTTGTTAACGGCATCTTTAGCTTTACGAAAAAGTAGCACACTATCGCGAAAACCGCATCCCGCTAACGTTAAAAATTACGGGGATACCCAGCAAAAGTACCCAAAATGGAGACACACTGTACTATGAAAGACAAGTAATTTTTATAACTAGTTTTTTAAAATTGAAAATTGACCTTCGTCTTTAATTTTCGCTATTATAAAATGCGTTTTTAAGAGCAGCAAAAAAATTTAACCCCTGTAAAAAAATGCAAAAAACCGGAAAAAATATAGAAATTAATCAAAAACACATGATATTGCATTAGACAACCGGTGGCTTAAGGTGCGTAAAATGCCGCAAATAAACGCATTTTAAAGAAACATGCAGAATCGATTTTGCACAAAGAACAAAATAAAAATAATTTTAAGTATCAAATATGGACAAACACAACGATCGTTGTTTTGCTCCGGAAGATGTTGTTTAAGGATTTCTATTTTTATTTGATACATATAAAAATAATTTTTATTTAAATTATTTATAATCAGTTAATATATTTGAGAAAAGTTTAACGCCTTATTTTTTTGTTACGAAAAATAAATATTAGATCAAATTATTTAGTTATTTTTAGTAGTTGTAGATTAAGTACCTATAATTAATGTTCTCCTAAAGTTCTAAGATTTAAGACCCTTGACAAGTTCTATTGTTAAAGAAGAAGCTAGCAAATAAAACATTTTCTATTCAATTGTGTGCCATTTAGGGAAACAAAGAAATGACAAACTTTGCACTTTGCTGTATGTTTCTATTTACATAAAAGGGAATGACAGCTCGGATTTAAATTTGCGTAATGAAAGAAGTACGTTTCCTTTAAAGATTTTTGTTATTTTCTATAAAAATCCATTGTCTAATTATTTTTGTTTACTTAATTTAAAGTATTAATAATTAAAGACCTTAAGATATCTTAAATTACCAAAATTATTATAAGTCGTTTAAAAGCATACCAATATCCGTAAGCTTTATATTAATATGTGAAAACTATTTGTCAATGCCTATAAAATGGTATGGACGGTGGCGAAAAAAACTTTACTAACTACAATATTATGAAATCTTTTGTAATAGATGAAACATTTATACTATTACCCAGAAAGGTCAATTATTTAGGAGAGACAACTGATTAACAAAATACGACGGCTGCCGGCTGGCCGGAATAATGTCTTATTGGCTACCCAGAGTTTATTTCCTTTCATTTCCCAGGTTAGCGCTTTTTCTACTTAAAAAAAATATATATAGGCAGATAATCCGGTCTAAGCTGTATTTTGCAGTACAAGTTAACGAACTTAAACATATAATGAACCTAAATTTATTAAAATTAAATTCCTTGTTCTTCAGGCACTAGGCTAAAATTTCGGAACTCCGGAGGCCAAATAATTGAAATAATTTAAGAACATATTATCCACAACATTTTAGATACATTCTTTAGCAATAAAGTACAAACATCTAGACCAATCACAAATTTTACTGACCGTCGGTTTGATCCCAACAACATCACAAATTATAAATCTATTTACCAAAAGATTTTGCTGTACTAGAAGCCCCATAAAGGCTGGTAAACTCTACTGTAATATTGTTATTTTTTTCCATATTCTTATATCTATTTAATTAGGTCTAAATATTTTTAAACATGTTTAACAGTAGTCGCAAAAGATGAACTGACCCTGATGAACATAGCGAATACCGCTGTCATACGAGTCATTAACTGGATAGAACAAAGAAAGGTAACTTTACTGCCAGAAAAAACAGAGGCAGTTCTCCTCACTACAAAAAGGAAGATAACCCCAATCCAGTTTAAAGTACAGGACATTACAATTGTACCAAGCAGGGCAATAAAGTACCTAGGTATGTGGCTAGATAGTAAACTGAGATTTGCTGAACATGTAAACAAGATTATAATAAAAGCAGAAAAAACCATTGTGGCCCTTTCAAGCCTAATGCCAAATATTGGAGGACCCAAATAATCTAAAAGAAAAACCCTCTCAAGTGTCATACACTCCTAGATTCTGTACGCTGCTCCAGCATGCCACTCGATCACCAGAAACAAAAAACTTGTAAGGAGACTAACAAGAATTCAAAGGCTGATGTGCATTAGGATATGTAGTGCCTATAGAACCATATCGGCAGAAGGAGTAGGATTAATAGCAGGGATACCACCCATAGAGCTTCTCATCAAAGAACGAAAAATGACATATGATGGAGAACAAAAAGAAGCAGCCAGATCAGCACTTATTACCTGTTGGCAGGACAAATGGAGAACTGCAACGTATGGACGGTGGACATGGCAACTGATACCGGATATTGTGGCATGGATTGATAGACCTTTTGGAGAAGTGGACTACCACCTGACGCAGGCTCTCTCCGGACACGGTTGTTTCCGAAAATATTTGTACAAAAGGGGAAAAGTAGATTCCGACAAGTGTACCTACTGTAATGAGACGGACGACGTAGAACATACCCTTTTTATGTGTGTAAGATGGGAGGAGCCCAGACAGGAATATGAAAGGGAGGCTGGAAGGCTCTTTAATGCACAAAACATGATGAGAAGTTTAGTCACATCTGAAACCGACTGGAACTGCGCCTATAAAGCTATCCGAAAAATAATTAAGACCAAAGAAAGAGAACAAAGATAAAAGAAAAAGCTTAATGATGAGTGGACCTTAAGCCAGATAGCCTTTGCTGATGGACCGCATGTTGTCTTGAAGAAATGCGAAAGCGGATTTCGACATAACATGTTAAGTGGAAAGTAGGTGAAGGGTTTAGTGGGTCGGCTGCGACCGGAGTCCCACACTACCCAGAGCGATCGATCACCAATGCTCTGGGTGTGCTCAGATATGCATTCCTAATCCCTACTTAAAATTTTTTTTAAAAAAAGGAGTCCTCTTTCTTAAATTTAAAACTATTATTTTATGCTTTTAAAAACCTCAGAAAATGTTTAATGTCAGGATCAGGTCATTCAGTATTCCGCGACTTTAGTCGTCTTATTTATTTGTTTATACACTAACTGGATAGTTAAGTCTAAAGTTTTTTTTTAAAAAAAGGAGTCCTCTTTCTTAAATTTAAAACTATTATTTTATGCTTTTGAAAACCTCAGTAAATGTTTAATGTCAGGATCAGGTCATTCAGTATTCCGCGACTTTAGTCGTCTTATTTATTTGTTTATACACTAACTGGATAGTTAAGCCTAAAGTTTTTATTGTTGCCAATAATGCTAATTACTAATAAATTAGTTTTAAGTAGTTACGTAATAAAAATATTTTAAATAAAATAAAAGAGAAGCCTTGGGTAAAAAATCGCCCCGAAATAACAGTCTTTTTTAAAATACTTTAATATTATTAACAAAATATGGGTAAAAGAACTAAATATTTAAAAGCAAAACATTACCGTTTGTTAGCCTAAAATAAAATATCAGTAATTTCCAGTAATACAAAAGATCCAGTAAAGAATTAACAACATCTAAAGGTTGCTCAAGTATCCCTTCGTGAATTGCCATAAATTAAGATGTCGGAGCAAGAATCAGCGGAATTAGAGGCATAAATATCAGTTTGTCGAAGTGTTGGTATTCGTGTCTAAGAATATTAATGCCAGAACTAATTAAAATATCGCAATTAGAGAAATCCCAGTAAATACAAGAAATAATTTATAGCAAAGCTTACTTTTTTGTTTTAAAAGCGTCAATTTCGTGTTTTAAAATTGTGTTTATTTACTCCCTTTCGTTTTATTATTAGCGGTTTAAAAAGATGGTTCTATATTGTATTCTTCTATACTAAATGCAAATAAATATATTTTTTTGGTAAAATATACATATTATTCTTCTAATATAGTTTATTACTGGCATTGTCTATACTTTTGTAGATATTGGGAACGGGGCGCCTTCATCACTAGTGGTAATATGTACTGAGGGGTACTATAACATGCTAGACAAAAAGGGAAGCACTGGCACTGATAATTTATCATATGTCACACGAATTACCAACTCGCGTAACTTGAATACGGGCTTAGCTGCAGGGGAAGCCGGTTACTAACATCAACCTTCAAATTCTCGATCCCCACCCCCACGGACTACCGACTCTCGGTAGAGTAGTCTTATTCACATTGGATTTTCGCTAGCTGTTTTAAAATCTTGTTTTGCATGTTGTAATAACTTGGTACACAAAAACTAGATATAGCTGATTATTTGGAATTATTTAAATACTTTTAATAGTGCTTACTGTTTTGTAATTTTTTTTTATTTTCTTTTACAAAAGTGTCAAAAATTACCACACAAATCCATATTTGCCATACTGAGTGCTCTTTATTTATGGTTCACAGTACTATCAATTACATTTCATAAAAAAACAACAAATTTAAGGTAGCCTTCTTTAATAGTAACACTACCGTACACTTAAATAAGATAATAGAGAGATATTTCAGATTTACGCTAGGTCCTAACACGCCGTTACAGCTGCAGCGGGTCTACCTTATCGAATCCAATTAGCTGAGTGCCCCCTCCCTGACTGTATCTGGCTACGCTCTTGTAGGTGTATACCCTTTCTCTCTCGCTCCACGTGCTGACTAAACGGCGGGATGGGGAAGGTATAAGGCCTTTTTGCAGACCACTTTACGCCCCTTAAGATTCAAGAATGCAAAGAACAATTGACAATCGTGCTTTTATGATTAATGGTAAAATATCATCCATATAAAGATCTTAAAGAGCGTTAAAAAAATCACATTTATATAGCTATCTTTATTAGTTTCGGAATTGTATAAGCTGTAAGCTTACTGCCCACAGAAAGTAGCTACAGATGTAAACGAAATAAAAAATAGTTTTTTAGATATGAATTCCCATATTTTCAAAACTACTAAAGATAAACATATCAAATGTGGTATTTTTTTATAGCTTTTAAAGGATCTTGGTGATATAATATACAGAGTGTTTTATTAAAAAAATGCTAATTTACTGTTAAACTTATGTGGATGCCCATTTTTCCGAATTTATTAAAGATGGACCTATCAAATGTAGAATTTTTAAAAGCTCTTTAAGAAATCTTTTTCATGACAATACAACATACAGAGTGTTTTATTAAAAACATATTTTGCTATTAAACTTGAACACACGATTGCCAATTGTTTTTTGTAAACTTTAATCTTAAAGGACGTAAAAAATGCTACTAGTTTGCTTATTTAAATAATTTTGTGTTTTGATTAATAAAAAAATTGTTAATAATTAAGATAACCCTGTATAAATAAAAACAGCAAAAAACGTTTCCTTTTGGCCACATCAAAGCAAAAGCATTTATGTTACATTAAAAAGAACTGAAATATAAAAAGTTAGTAAAAAACAATAGACACTTAAATTGTTTTAAAGAATTCTACTTAATCTGTACACAGGACATTTTTTATTGTGCAAACAAGTAAAACGAAATAAAAACATATCCTTTCAAATTTTAGTGCTCGTTTTTATTAAATTTAGCTCATACGATCGTTGTAAATTATATCGGATGTATTTTCCAATAAATTTAAAGCCGAGGAAAGCGTAATAAACTTTGAGTATAGTTTCTTTTACCGGTTCTTTATTGTAGTTTTACTTTGTAAAATGCACTTTGACTGGGTTGTCTCACATAACTCTGATTTTATTGTTTTATAACTGTAATAGGATAAGAGCATTTTCAATATTACCTACTTGAACTGAATATTATGAAATAACAGTAAATTGAATATTATTATGTGGATTATTTAAATCTTTCAAAAATAAATTGAGTTGTCTTGTCGGACCAGTAAAACAAACTATTATGTCTTCCACATACCCATACCAATAGAAACATTAATGAAGGGTAGCCCATTATCAGGCCCTTCTTAGCATAATATCTCACAAGTTGTTAACATAGGTGAAATTTTAATATAAAAAGTGTTTTTATTTTATTAGATTCAATAATTTTACATTATTAAAATATGTAAAATATTCTAAAAATATTTTTTCCTAAAAGCCACCATTCCTAAGATATAATGATTAAAAAAGTTGTAAGCGTCATTGTATGCATAAGTGCGTCACATACATCTCTGTAGCTGTAATATAGGTAAATATATTTTTCTATCGGTGATTGTAACTTACATTTAAAATATAAAATATATATTATATATTACCAAGTTCTAGTGTGGCTTGGTTATCAAGCTAGACCTCAAAAGATTGGAGTTGGAAGTTGGTCGATAATACATTAGAACCAATTCATACTTTACTTCCACCTGCACCGGAAAAACTGCTAAACAGAATTTTTTGCAACTGTAAAAAGGGATGCACTGCTAAATGTGGTTGCAAAAAAGTTGGACTGTTTTGTTCTCTGGCATGCACGAATTGTCAAGGCCGGTCGTGTTCTAATGTTTAATCACCAAAAGCAGAGGATTCATTGGATACTGACGAACGGACATGCGATACATCGCTATTGACGCAATTCACTTACACCCAGGATGAAGAAGAAGGAGACCAAGAAGAAGAAAAAGAAGAAGATTAAGAAGAAGAATAACAAGAAGTAATTAAAAATTATGAATCGGACGAATAAATTTTTCTACTGTTTTTTAATTTCCATCGCTTTTATCCATTCAACCCTTGGCGAATATCTGTTATTATGCAGTAGTTTACAATTAAATAAAATCACAACAGACATGTGAAATAAAAGTACAGGGAAAACCACGTTAAAAAAAAACTATAGTGGAGTTGGCGTGGAAACGTGTGCATTCAATGACGCTTACAACTTTTTGAATCGTTATATCTCAGGAACGGTGGCTTTTAGGAAAAAAATTATCAAAACCTGTTTTATACAAAAATTTATAATCTACAATTTTTGTAAAAGGTTATTTTACGATAAATCTTACGAAAACCGCGAAAACCCCTTTTTTTACCTTTGACCTCGAGTCAATTTTTTTCCACGTATCGGAACGATGGGAATTTTTTTTTTTTTAAGTTATGTTTTGAACAATTTTACTCACTTTCAGCTTGATGTAAATTTAGGTACCTTCACTCTTATTTTTTGGTCTAATTTGACCGGACTAAAATGCAAGTAAAATTTATGCCCGTTTTTCGATACCACACCCTATTTTTATTGTATCATCAATAAAAAGATCTTAAAGAGCTTTAAAAAAATAACATATTTCATAATCTGCAAGTATTTAACTTAAAGGGTTGCTCATTATTAGACCCTTCTTAGCACATATGTCACAAGTTGTTTACATAGGTGGAATTTTAATATAAAAAGTGTTTTTTTTATTAGGTTCAGTAATTTTACATTATTAAAATATGTAAAATATCCTAAAATATTACCCATTTTAAAATTTTAAAATGTTGATTACTGATTTTTAACTAATTAAAAACTGCCTTATATCGTCTTTAAAAAAGTCAACGCATTTTTTTATTTGTTTCTCTGTTTTTGTGGACAAACTATGTCTTATTGTTAAAAGAATAAAAACCATTTCTGGCATTTTTTATTTCGATAATTCTAAAGGTACTAAAAGGACATTTACAGTTTTGTTTTAAATGTTTATACTTAAGTCTAGAGAGTTACTGTTTCTAACATATTCTTTATCCTATCTTCACAATCAACGATGTGTCAGATACCTTACTGTTAGTAATATTAAGTTAAAAACAGTAAAATAAAACAAAAAAAAAAATTTTATATTAAATAACTTTTGATATTATACAGCGTCAAGTTCTATTATCGTATAAAAACATATTTGTTTAATTAAAAGTTTTCATAAAATTTAATTGGTTAATCATCTTAAGGAAAGCAAATACGTTTAATTTATTCTTTTATGTTTTATAGACAGGGTAAACCCTGAAAATGTAAGCTATATAAAACATTATTACAAAAAAATTAATTCTTTTAGTTAATAAGAGTCTCAATAAATTCAAAGCGCTCGCTGCACATGCTTTAATATCCTAGAAAACTTGTTAGCTTTTGCAGTAATTCTGTATATAAAATATTTTTTACCATACTCTAGTGTTGCTTTGTTACTTATGTGCAATGGTTGATGTCCTAACACCATTTTCAGGAACCAAAACGTTCGTTTACAATGGTTTATTCCTGTAGAACGGCCAACTTTTTAGTTAGCTGATACGTAAAATATATCTGATTACCCTTTAATTACACTACAAATATCTAAAAGTTAACTAAAGTTACATAAGAGCAGTTCTAAACTAGTCAACAAATCACCAATACAACTCACAATTCCTTTTTTAAGGAAAAAAGAAATCAAATCCAGGAAATCAATTCGTATTTATCGGATCACGAATCCAGATCATCTTTAGTTTTTATACTTACAAATGGTACAATACGAATGATACTACATAATCCAGATGATAAACTAAGCGTCAAAGATTTTAGCACGGAGCCCGAACCACGAAATATAATTTTAGGCTCATTTTAAAGTTCTGTTACTCTTAGCAAAATTCGTTTTAAGTAATATTTTTCAAATTTAAATATATTATTTTTAAGATCAACATAAAACCACCCTTAAATGACACATTATTTGGAACAGTATTCTAAAACTTACGATGCTAGATTTTGTAAGGTTTTTAAATGTGGTTCTTGAGATAACCTCCAGGAACTTATAAATGGGACATCTTATTGTAATTTAACAGAAAGTTCTATAAATACCGTTTAATAATTTCTCTGCTTGCGAATCTAAATATGTAATAGAAATAATAAAATGTCCTATTTAAAAGTCCCTCAGGGTTATCTTAAAGCCCCGTACAGACCTGGATACAATCGGTGCAAACACTGTCGGCCGACTGTATCTTTTTTCTTTAAAGTCAGCCGATTACATCGGCCGATTAAATAAACACAAATTGGTCTTGTCCACATCTAGTTGCATATTTTTGTCGAAAAAATAATATATTTAATAATTATGAAAAATAAAAAAACGAAAAAAGACAAGACGAAATTGTGTTTTTAGGGATTTAATTTTTTTTGTTAGTTCTTCTGGAGTTGTAGAAAATTTTCTGCTAAACGTGTTGTTTCGTCCATTTTCTTATTGCGGTCTCGGTACTCTTTACACGAGACATTCCACAGAGAGGGCACTTGTCTTAAACATTTTATTAAAATTAACGTCTTTTCAGCTGTCCACATGTTACTATACTTTTTGTTTTTTAAAGTAGACACTACCTACTTAAAGTAAAAACTAACCTCAAAAATTTGAATAAAGTATTCCGATTAACAGAAAACAATTTATCTTGATTCTAAACCCGTACAAACCTGCCGATGTTTTTCATTTTAAACGGTAAACAAGCAACTCGGCAATTCCTTTAATAAAATGCCCCCCGATGTTGATGGGGAGTCTCCGCAAAGTCGGCCGACTTAAGAGACACAAGAAAAATACAGTCGACCGACAATGTTTTCACCGATTGTATCCAGGTCTGTCCGGGGCTTAAGGATAACTTATTCAAAAAATATGAAGTTCATGCAATCAAAACTTTTAAGATTAATGCCCGTTTTTGAATACCACACTCTATGGTTACGAAAAAATGTGTTTTATTTAAATGTTGTTTCTATGGACCTGAAAAATAACAAATTTTGGTTAAATATTACATGGTAGGTGTGTCTCCCTATTTAAACATTTTAATAGGCAGATGTTTTAAAATTCTTTATCTTTATTTCCAAAAATCAGTGTGATGCTGATAAAGAATCTTACGAAAATTTGAAAAGTCAAAATGGCGGATTTTAGCATTTATAAACCTATTTGCCTCAGGTTCAGGATACAAGGCTTTTTGCGAGTGCTAGGTCAACATTTAGAATTTTAAATGGCGTATCTAAAATAGCGCATTAATCAACCGATTTGTCTCAAATTAGAAATATAAGGAATCGATTACTTTTGAATTTTGGATCCTTTCAAAAAGGAATCAATTCCGGATCATTTTAAAATTATATAGCGCATTCGGATCACGGATCCTATTTTTAAAAAATAATCGATTTTAGCCTTCGGGTCCTTAAGAAAAAAACGATTTCTGAATTCGATTCCAAAGGAATTCGATTCTTACCCAGCTCTGGTGTTCAAAAAAACAACACCGTTCGCTATTATTGCTTTAATATTTTATTAAACATGCCAGCCTGCTCGGTGTTTAAAATATGTTTCACTGCTTGTTTCGATTATTTTAGAAACACTATACATTTCTTTCAACATAAATATTAATTTTTGTTGCGTTTTTATTGCGTATTAACTAAAAAAACGTTTACAATATGATATTCTAAAAACATTTTTTTTTTCTGCTCAAACCATTTAAATTAAATTTACACTGGTTTATGAAACTTTGTAGGTTTATTTCCGAAAAAACTGAAATCCTTTGTGAAGTGTTCCTGGCTGCCGGTTTAATAATTTTAATATTTTTACTCGTGTCGGGATTATTAAAGCCTGCAAAATGGAAAATGTTCATCGTTTGTGATCTGTAAATTTGATGCCAGTCACGTCCACTTGGCCGATACAAATCCACAAAATGCTTTTTGGAAGGTAAAAGATTGCAATGTCATTATGAGATATTTTTTTAGCATCTCTCCATAAAAATTGATCTAAATACAATATTTACTGGATACTTTTGCAAAAATTAACAACGTATTTTTTATGGTAATAATCTTTATAATCGGGGTTCCTTTCTTTTTCCTAGAAATGCAGAAGAAAAGCTTTTAAAAACCAACAAGTGAAAGTGCTTTATTTTCCAATGTTTTTTCCCTTTTCAACAATATTTTATTTCATTATTAGGTATATAACTTCAAATTATTCTTGTCAAGGAATAGGTGATTTTTTCAACAAAATAATTAGCGACAATAAATATAAAAGTAAAAATAATTTTCGCCCGATGTTGACCATTTTATAAAAGCCTGGTATAAACAATGTCAAAAATCCACTGTACCGACAGGTCTCCATGTTAAGTAAACTTAATAGTACATTGAAAACTATAAAAGTTTGGAGAAAAATATTTAATAAGTAAAAATTATCTATTTAATAATGCGCAGTTACCGAATTTTAAAAAACTTAAATACTGTAACATTTGGATCATTAGAAATTTAATTGTTTAACAGAAAGTAATTGCTTTTTGTTTTAATATTTTATCCTATGCCAACAAATAAAAATAAACAGTTCTAATGTATGTATTTGGTAAAAATTAAAAAGTTATTTAAATAATCTGGTCTAAAAATTTAAAAACGTTTTTCTATTTATTATTCTTTATGTACAGGGTCTTTGATAATATTTACGTGGCAAACTAAAGCCTTTATTTTTAAAGATAGAAAAAAAATCTTAGTTTTTCTTTATATTATCTTTTGCAATTATCAGTAAAAAATAGCAACTTCAACTTTTTCAAATGGAACACCCTGTATATTATGGGCTACAACGAACGATATTTTTTAAGATTTCAAATATATATACATTGATGATATTTGAGTAAACAGTTTTTGAAATATTTTAGTTTAATTTATAAATAAATTAAAAAAAAATCATATTAGCATCAAGAAAGCCATGGAAATAATAAAATTGTTATAATAAATTTGACGTCTCGATATTGTAAAAAGTTGAAGATTATCATTTTAACTGTTAAAAATTATTTTCTGGTCGATGGGCTAGTTAAAAGAACAGAAAAATTTGGACGGAAATAGCTTAAAAATAAAGAAAAGGACTGTAGCACGAAATGAAAACGAAGAATTGGCTATACTCGTTTTTTCCGGGATAATTATTTGACTTTTCCTATTGGACTAGCATTAACTACTTTTAATAATTTTAGAAAATCCTAAAATATCAATCTTGGATGCGGCATCTAAACTAAATGAAACAGATTATAAAATTTATTCAACTTTAAAATAATATAAAAATACTTTTAAAGTTATGTCCGTCCAGAATCTTCTGAACAAAACATGCAGGACCGACCTAAGTATGCATTGGAAATAGCTAGGCTTATACGGCAGGATCCGGAGTTTTTAAATAAAATTCTATTTACCGACGAGTCTTCCTTTACTTGAAAGAAATGTTCAATCGCCAGAATAAATAATATTGATCCAAAGAAAACCCTCCCCAAATTAAGCAGCATAACAATTTTATTATTTCCATGGTTTACTTGATACTTATATGTTTTTTAACCCGTCGGGTCAATGACAGCAAGACCTAATGAACTACTTTTAAAATTGTATTTTAAATCTGTTGTTTGTCTATTCATCCTGAAAGTTTTTTGTAGTTTTAACTGTGTTTTGAATTAATCTACCTTTAGTTTATTTACTAGGATTATTATTTTTATGTTTCATTTGTTAATTTTGTATTTAAACACCATCAAAATGTTTAACCTCAACTAAGTTTAACAAGTTTAACCCTGATGATGGGAATAAATATTTCCGAAAGCTTGGAACAAACTTAAAAGAGTATTCTTTCATTTTGCATAATATGCATATATATATATATATATATATATATATATATATATATATATATATATATATATATATATATATATATATATATATATATATATATATAAAAAAAAAAGGGTGATTCACGTTGAGTGTCCTATTAAAGTTCTGGGAACCAAAAAAAGAACTTTTTAAATTTGGCACACGGCCATAACAGGTAATAAGCTACATTTTTAAAATATTTTGGCAAGTGCAGCGTTGCCAGATCTAACCGAAACCAACGACCACATTTAATTTTAAATGAAACACCTGTTTTTATGATATTCGGATTCTACATAAAATTCTAAGTAAGTTTTGATTAACATCTTCCTATAGCTATATCTTACGTTTTTAAGAAAATAATTAATAACTATTTTTTAAAAATCACCATGTTAAAAAGTTTAATTTTACGTGCCTAACCGAGCTGGATACTAGAATTTTTATTTTGGGGTTAGACAATGCATGTATTTAAAAGATCTACATGCTATTATAGCAATATATCCTACAGGGTGTCCCAAAAAATTTGCATTTTTACCAAGATTAAATAATGATTAAAACTCATTTTTTTTTAAATACAACATTCTGTATTTTATCCCATTTTTAAATAGACCAATAATTTACCTACAAAATGTCCATATATCTTTCCATACCCGTCCGTTTTTTAAATATAAGCAAATTTTATTTTTTTAAGCATTTATTCCTTATTAATCAAACAAAATAAATAATTTTTACCTTATATGTCAAATAGTTGTCAAAGCAATTTAAAATACAAACTTCCATGGCCTACCTAGGTAAATTGTTAATGTGGTTTACTGTAGATAATATTTAAAAACAGGGAAAAAATTAAAATTCGTTTGTATTTAAAAAACGGTGGCAGATGGGTATAGAAACATGTATGGACATTTTGTAGGTAATATAATGGTCTATTTAAAAATGTGATAAAATATAGTATGTTGTATTTAAAAAAATGGAGTTTTAATCATTATTTAATATCGGTAAAAATGCAAATTTTTTGGGACACCCTATAGGATATATTGCTACAATAAAATGTAAATCATGTCAAATAATACATGCATTGTCATTGTCCAACCGAAAAAAAATTTAGTTTCCAGCTCGGTTAGGCACGTAAATATTAAACCTTTTTAACATGGATTTTCCTTTAAAAAAATAGTAATTAATTATTTTCTTAAAGAGGGAAGATATAGGTATAGGAAGAGAATAAAACTTAGAATGTTGTGTAGAATCTGAATATGCAAAAAAACAGCGTTCCATTCAAAATTACAATGTTGCCGTTGGTTTCGGTTAGATCTGGAAACGCTGCACTTGCCAAAATATTTTTAAAATGTAGCTTATTACCTGTTATGCCCATAAGCCAAATTTCAAAAAGTTCTTTTTTGGTTCCCCAGAACTTTTAATAGGACACTCAACGTGAATCACCTGTATATATATATATATATATATATATATATATATATATATATATAATATTATATATAAATATATTTTATATAAATATAATAATAAAAAAATAATTTTTTTTTATATTTAATTTAAATATTTTTACATTTTTATTTAAAAAAATTTTTTTAATATATATTTTTTTTATATATATATATATATATATATATATATATATATATATATATATATATATATATATATATATAATATTTTTTTTTAAATATATATTTCAAAATCCTTAATTTTTATAAAACTTTTTCTATTTTTAAAAAATAAAGGCTCCATGTAAATTAATAAAGCCCCTTTATTTTCCCTTTTTAATGAACCACCTAACCCATTTTTCCCTTTTTAAAATTTTAAAACAAAAAAATTAAAAGTTTCCAATCTTGCGGGAAAAAAAAGATCTAATCTTATGGTAAAAAATTTAAAATTAAAATAACCTGGTTTTTTCCCTAAATTTTTCCCTTTTTTGACAAAATCTAAAAAATATTGAGACGATACAAAAACATGTTTAGCATAAAGATGCAGCATAAGACTATTATTGAAAAAGGATATCAGAAGTTGCAGTATTCCAATACCACAATACGTTAAATTATACCTGTGACTTTTCTTTTATTTACGGTGGTCATAGGCTGACCGATAAGTAGAAATTACACAATTAACTATCTAATATCAAGCAATTAGCGAGTTTGAAAAACATGACAAACTTTTTGAGATACTTAAATAACCAAAAATTAAAAAAAAAATCGTTTATTTAATTTTTAAATGGTAATTTAAAATAAGTTAGGTATACCAAATTATTGCTTTTGTTTTTCCCTTACATTTATTATTATGTACTTAAAAAATGTAACTAGGACATTCCTGATGCAGTTGAACCAATAATATTTCCATTTGACTAAGTAAAATGTACAATAAAGAATCAAAAAAAGATACTGCTCAAAATTTTATTACGGTTTTCTGGTTTTAAAATTTATTAAAATCATCCGATATAGCTTTTACCGGCGTATGATGAATTTAATAAAAATTTCCCCTATTTGGAAAAGTGCTATTTACTTTTTGCAATAATAAAAAAAATTTTTAACTTAATTTATTTTTTTCAAAAAAGGGAAACTGAAAAAACCCATGATTAATTTTGATGTAATAAAAATTTTTATTTAGATGTGTTTCCATCATTAACAAATTTTTTCTGACCCACTTGCCAAATAAAGAAAAACTTGAGTCAAATAATCCCAAACCAAAATATTTTTAAAACCCTTTGTTTTAACACAATGTAATATGTTGTTCGTATAATTAATCCCTACATCCCCTGATTTTGTAATATTGACAGACAATTTAATTAATGTAATTTTTGGGTTTTTTTTTTATTAATAAAAAAAATAAAAAATATATAAAATCATTTATTTTATTTAAAATTCCAAATCACTTAAAACCTGCAGACAATTTTTAAAAATAAAAAAAAAATTTTTTTTCAGGGGTAGAAAGAAACCCAAAAATTTCTTTTTTTATTATAACTGAAAATATTATGAAGAAAAAAATTTTAAATATCAATTTAAAGGCCTTTTTAAAAATAAATATTTATTTTCCATGTTTTGGGTATTTTAATTTTTTAAATTTCTTTTTTAAATTAAAAAATTTTTTAATATCTGAAATTACGCCATTTCTCGTTTTTGTTTTGACCTACAATTTTGACATCAAATTTTTTGGGCAGCGGAAAAAAAAACTCCAGGAAAATTTATGGGCCCCCCCACATATAACCTTATTTTTGGGGCCGGGTTTTTAATTTACAAAAAAAGTTTTAAACCCCAATTTAATTTACCCGGGTAAATTTTTAAAATTTTTTTTTAAAAACCGACTTTGTCTTATTAAATTAGTTTTTTTTCTATATTTTTTTTTTGAAAAAATATACGGTACAAATCCATTTAACATATTACTGAGATAAACAATATTTTTGAATTGTTTCAAAATAATATTTTATTCAAAGGGTGCAAAATACTATGTTCAGGTCTGTGTTTTATTTTTTTTTTGTAAATTTCCTTTTTATCCATAAATACGTATTTTCTTAAAAATAAAGTGTGAGGTATCAATAATAAAAATAATTTTATTTTAAAACAAGTACTAAAATAATTTACAGAAAGTTTATTTAAAAAAACCCCTTTTTAAAAATAGAACCTTTTTTTTCTTTAGTACAACAGAAATACAAAGGGGCTGAAATCTTAAAAAATTTTAAAAAACCCTTTTCCAAAAAAATCAATATCCCAGGTTTTTTCCGTTGGTTCTTTTTAAAAAATTTGACTTGAAAATTTTCATCAGATGTGCTTTATCTCTTTATTTTTCCCCAAAACCCGGAAAATCGAACAAAAAGGGGCCCGATATTTGTTTTTTTTAATATTAGGGTTTCAAAATAAAAAAAAAAATAAAAACCCCCTTTTTGGGGGGGAGGGTTTTGGGTTAAAAAAACTTTTAAAAAAAAAATAAAAAACAAACATACATACACAAATTTTTTTTTTTAACATTAACAACCCCCAAAAATACAAACAACTTAAAAAAAAAAATAAAAATTTTTAAAAAAACATCATTTTAAATTTTATTTCCCGCAAATACTTTATTAAAATTAAAAAGTTAGCATAAGTACTAACGTACCGTGGGTGTCTTTAAGTGTGGAAGAGGGGGTTTGTTATTTGGGGGTTTTTGGGGACTGGGAGGGGGAAACACTTTTTTCGGGGAGCAGGTTCTATAGTCCACCTTTTGGAGTAAAAACAAGAAAGCTAAGTTTGGGGCCTCTTTGAAAAAAAAGGATGATTAAAAAAAGCACAACGTGTTGCTCTGTTGAGAACTTCCAGAGGAAGAATTATACTAGCCAACTCCTCTGAGCGGAAGCCGTAAAAATACCTATAGAAGAGCGACAGATCCCTTAAAGCTCGACGGTGGCAAAAAGAAGCCCCTCTGTAAGCGTGGGATCATTAATAAGTCAAACAGCTCTTCTTTGAATGGAGTCCAGAATGCTAAGTGTTGTAGGAGAGGCCATTCCCCAGACATGGGAGCAATATTCTAAAGAAGGTCTGATTTGGGATACATACAGAGTATACAGATTGGAAGAAGAGCAATACTTTCTGGCTCGAAAGACGAATCCAAGCTTTTTTGAAGCTGCTGAGGCTATGGATGTAATATGTTTGTGCCAGTTGATGTTATTCTCAAAATAAACGCCGACAAGATTAAACGCTTTTTTGTTCTGTAGAACTTGGCCGCTCATATGTAACGGATGAGCACTGGCAGACTTTTTTCGCGCAATAAACTGAACAAGATTTTGGCGCCCCAATTCAAGATGGGTTTAAGGTCTTGTAAAAGAGAGATTTGCATTGACCTCCGCTTGGTTTCCAAATCAGGCTTATTGACTGGCTTGAGATATTAAATGTAAGAGTGGAGGGTACTATTGTCGGCAAAACTATATATGGAACTGATTGTGAAAAAAAGAAGATCGTTAATGTGTTAAAGAAACAGAGTGAGTGCTAGTACTAAGTCCTGTGGATCTTCTGTGACGGAATCCATACTGTCTGTCATGTAAGATTTTGTGTTTTGCAAACAAGAGAAAGAAGAGATGTAGGTCTATAGTTAGAAGAAAGAGTCACATCCTTTCTGGGGGACAGGTTGCACACGTGCAGCTTTCCAGCTCTCCGGAAAAATGCCCGTGTTTTAAGAGATTCGAAAGACGCGAGTTAGGATAGGTGCAAACTCGGCAGCACATTTTTTAAAGACAATTGCTAGTATGCCATCTAGCCCAACGTGGTGATGTGTTGCTTGATAATTAAAGAACAATAACGAATGAAGCGAAGACATTACGTCAGAGAATGTGTGCGCGAAGTCATATAGTCCTGCGTGAATCGGCCGTATCAGCGCGGACGGCGCCACAGGCACGCAACAACGTGTTAGTAATGAGTAGCGTAGAATAGTAAAGGCATAGATGTACTATTTTGGTATTTGCCAATGAGCTTGACAATTTTATGTAATAAGTGGAAAAAAGTATAGTCAGTGCCAAAAAAATGGGGGGCCAGGGCTCCCCTGGCCCTCCCGACGCTGACCAGAACCATCCCGCTTCTTTACATAAATGCTGGTTCTAACATTTAGTTAAAATAAGTCATTTTACAATATAACGAAACAGCGTCAAATTATATAGCTTCATTATTTTACACCATAAGCTGACTCTTCATAAAGTGAAAAAAGTTTAATCTTTTGTTTTCAGTCAGTTTAGACATTTTAAATTACTCTTGTAGGTGGGTAGACAAAAATTAAAAACAATATATTTTTGTTCTCTTTTATTAAAGCCTCGCAAAGGAATTATTATCTATTTAAAATAAGTTATGTAATGACATTTCAAAATTACCTTTGTTTATTACTCTCTTACTTCTACCGCATTTTCAATTACTATTTAGTTAGATAGATACCTAACCTTTTGTCGAGTATTCTCACCATATATCTTTTAAAACTATAGGACTCCTGCAACCTAAGCATATTTAATGGAATCGTTCGAAAGCTCTTTCTCATTGCGTATCATTTGTCTTTGTGCCCGACCCGTTGGGTTTTCAATCAATTTTTCTGTTTTCTAGTTTTTTATTATTATTTTGAAAGGGAAAAAAAAATTTTTTTAAGAACAAGGGCAATCCCACGGATACTTAGTTTTAATTATAGGTTGGTGTCGATCTGACACTTATTGTTTTTTATTCCTTTAAGGATAACGTTTAAAATAAACATGTTTGAAGCCTAAACAGTTTTATTTAAATTTTATTTTTTTTTTAGCTTGCGGGAATTTTCATGCATTTCAGTTAAAACATGATTTTTTTTTTATTAGTGTAAAAAAAATTGTCTTTGGACATAAATATTTTTTTCTCTAATATAGCATTACATAAGTTTTTTTGAACTTTAATACCTAAGCAATTTAATTGTAGGTACAAATTTTTAATATATTATTAACAAAATATTTTTACTACTTTTTTTGAAAATGTTATTTTTTTCTTCCCTTTTTCAAAAAAATTTTTTTTTTTAAAAATTGTTTTATTTCTCCTCCCCAAAAAAATTTGGCCCTTTGTATTGTTGCTAATACCCCAGTAAATAAACATTTTGACTAAAAAAATTTTTTATTAAATTTTGATATTTCCAAAGATTTTTTTCTTTAAAATTCTTAAGCACCCTGAAAGTACCCTTTTAAATTTTGGTCATGGGTTTTTTTGGGGGGGCTTAAAAAATAGTTTTTAACATAATAGTTAAAAGGGTTTAAATTTTTGCAAAAAAAAAAGAAGTTTGTCACTTTTTTAATGTATCCTTTTAAAGATTTCTAAGTTTTATCTGAATAAAGTGCTGCACATAAGTATATTGATATACGCGAATTTTAAATGCTACAAATTATATTAAAAAAATCTTACTATAAAAAGGGGGGCGTGGCTGAAAGGGTTCCGGTTATCGGTTGCTGCGTATGGAAAAGGATCCAAAGTTAAGACGAAAACAACTTAACTCAAAGGGGTTAGCATGCCCTGTAATAATAAAACATTCTGTGGCTTAAACAGGTGTTTCCAAGGTGCCTCTAAGATACAGGGCGACCCTCTCATTTCCTTACTGGGTAATGCGGGCTCTGCCGGGGGTGGACTTTTATTTTCCTAGTTTTTAAACAGAAAGCGGACAGAACCGCTTTCATAAAAAAAAAGTGACAAAAGGGGGCTGATCAAAACGGATAAATCTTTTTTGAGAGGTGCCCCCAAGGTAAAAGCAGAGAAAGGTGCCGCGACCCAAACGGGTGAATTTATTTCGAAAGGTGCCCCGAATTTACAGGGCCTGTTTCAGGGGAAGGGCTAATCCATCCCGAACAAACAGGTCTTGGAAAAATTAACCAACAAAGGCGACAAACCGCTTTTATAGGAAAAATGGTTCCCGGCTTTAAAAAAAAAAGGATAGAACCGTTTTCTAGGAAAAGCCCCGGGGAAAGGAACACGGTTTTAAAAGAACTTGGTAGCTACCCACGTCACTATACGAAGAAGAGGGCAGGAGGGGTCTAATCTCTCTCGTCATACTTTCCGGAGCCCGGGCACCAAACACATATTTGCTCGTGTTCGGTAGGGGAAAGAAAAAAAAATGTAAGTTTGATCCCATTGGGGGGAATATAAATGGGTGTGAGCCACAATGACCGGGCGGTCGCGGTGGGGGGCGTAAAAATCCCTCACTTTAAATAACCTAACCTAATCTACTAAAAAATTTTTTTTTAGTCTTTAAGGCAGATGGTAAAACATAAAGCAAAATACCTGACATTTCTGCGTTTTTGGGGAAAAACTACAATTTTTTTGGGGCGTTTACCTGTCTTGGTTTTTACCCAATAATCTATGTCTAAGTTAGAAAACCTAAAGACTGGGGAAAAATAACGAACAATAAATGGTACTATTAAAACTCTTCCCCCATCTCCCAAAAACTTACCAAATACTATATTTAAAATTGACTAAGGGCTGCAACGCAAGTTGTAGTTGGGGGTTTTGGGCTTTGCGTTTCGGGGTTTTTGTGGGATTACCGTGTGTAATACTATTTAAATCTAAGCTCAAAAAAGACAGAACATAACTTTGAGACATTGATCCCATCGTTTTTCCTTTATCTAAGACATAAAAAAAAAATTTTAAAAATTATGAAGATGGTGATGGTAATTTTTTGAAATATTAGAAAATACCGTCTGATAAAAAAAAAATTAAAATTAGTTTTTAATTTTTAAAATAACTTAAAAAAAAAAACTTTTTTGGTTGTTGAGTTAAAAATTTTTAATTTTTAAAAAGCAAAATTTTTTTTTGTAAAATTTTGTTGTTTAAAAATTTGCTTTAACTTTTTTTTTTAAAAAATTTTTGACATATTTCAAAAAATATATTTTCCTTGTTACCCCTAAAAAAAAAAATAAACCATTTAAATTAAGGGTTTTTTTAGAATGCAGGGGTTCCTTAAAAATCGTAAAATTTAAGGGAAATTTAGGACTTTTTTTAAAAAAAATTTCTGACCTTCTACTTAAAAAGGGATTTTTTAATGAACAAACTTTTTTTTTTTCTTTACCAGTGGCGCCCTTTTTTTAAAAATAAAAATTTTTTTTAAAATCCATATTTATTTTTAAGCAAATTTGATCTCCCCGGTTTTATTTTGTTGCCATTTTTAAAAAAAATTTAAAAAAGTTTTACCCCAGGGTCAATTAAGTTAATTACATTTTTGTTTATTATTTTCTTAATTATTTATTTTATCAAAAAATTTATATTACTTTTTTTTTAGACAATTTAAAAATATGTATTTTTTCTTTTAAAATTTTTTTTTTTTCTATATTTTTAACATATTAATTTTAAAAAAAAAAAATTTTTTTAAATCTCAAAAACATATGGAGATGAAAAAAAATTTTTAAACAAAAAAAACACCTTTATAAATTGTCTATAAAACAATTTTAAATTTTGGGGATAAATATTAAAGAAAATATAAACAATATTTTGTTTTTACCAAAAATTTTTTTAAAATGGAAAAAAAAATAAAATATTTTTTTTTTTTTTTTATA
>JAHBCN010008846.1:0-37029 GCA_019359885.1 Listronotus oregonensis | reverse complement strand
TTTTTTTCTCACAACCCTTCTTTAAAAAATTTAATTTTCTTGAATTTTTGCTAATTTTTATTGGGCAAGTAATAAAAACACTAAAAATTCAAGGATAAGACTTTAATTTTTTTAAATAAGAATTTTTTTTTTAATTTATTATTTTTTTCAATTTAAACAAAGCTTTTTGGGGTTTAAATAACTTAAAATTATTAAGCGAGACGCTATTTCCTTGAATATATCTTTTAATTTCCCCATTCCCCTTTCCAATTACTATTTTTAAAAAAAAATTCAACATTCTTTTTTATCAGAAAATTTAAAAAATTTTTTAAAAAAAAAAAGTTAATTTTTGCCTTTCTGATCTTTTTTTGGTTTTTTGGTGATACCGGAAAATTTTAAAAAAGTTTTAAAATTAATTTAAAAATTTTAAGAATTTTTAAAAATTTTTTTATTATGACGGTTTTTTAAACTAACTCTCTTCTAAAGTGAAATTTTTTAAAAAAAAAAATTGATTTGGGCTAACCTAAAGTCTATCTCTTATTGTTTTTGTTCCCAGAAATAGATTTGAAAAAAAAAATAATAATTTTAGGGGATTTTTTCCTATTGTGGTTAGTTGTGGTCATTGTATAACTTGTCTAGAAAAAAGGTATATAAATATTTTTAATAAGACGAAAAATAAAAATTTTTGATTTTAACCAAAAATTTCTGTAAAAAAGGGAAAAAAAAAGGTTTTATTATTAATTTCTGCATTTTTTTTTTTTAAACAATTTGTTTTTTTTTCTTAATAAATATAATGGAAAAGCAAAAATTGGATTCTTTTTAATAAAATTATAAGTATTTTAATAAATTTTTTTTAGATAAAAAGATTAATTTATATCCTTTATTCATTTATTGGGTTTTTTAAATTGTTTTCAAATAAATCATTAAAAGAAAACAATTTTTAGAAAAATATTTTGTTTTTGGGATCTTAACCTATTTATTATTATTTTTTGTTCTCACAAGTCAGTTTTTTAAAAAAATTATAATTTTCTTGAATTTTTGCTAATTTTTATATGGCAAGTAATAAAAACACTAAAAATTCTAGGATAAGTCTTTAATTTTTTAAATAAATTTTCTTTTAATTTTATTATTCTTTTCAATTTAAAAAAAGCATTTTGGGTTAAGTAACTTATAATTAAAAGCGGAGACTGACTATTTCCTTGAATATATCTTTTAACTTTTTATGCACCCTTTCCAATTACTATTTTCAAAAAAAAATTCTAACATTTTTCATTTAGGTCAAAAAAAATTTAAAAAATTTATTAAAAAAAAGTTAATTTTGTCTTTCTGATCTTATTTTCGTAATTTTTAGAGATACTCGGTAAATTTAAAAAGTATACCTAATTAATTTATAAGATTTTAAGAATTGTTTAATAATTTTTTATTATGAAGGATATTTAAAAGTAACTCTTTCTAAAGTGAAACTTTTTTAAAAAATAATTGATTTGGGCTAACCTAAAGTCTATCTCTTTTTTTTTTTGTTCCCACGAAATAGATTTGAATATAAAATAATAATTTTAGTGGATTATTTGTCTATTGTGGTTAGTTGTTCAGTTGTAGTAACTTGTCTAGATAAAAAGGTATATAAATTTTTTTAATAAGGCGAAAAATAAAGAAAAATTTTGATTTTAACCAAAAACTTCTGTACAAAAGGGGAAAAAGGTTTTATTCATGTAATTTTTCTTTTTTTTTTTTGTTTTAAACAATTTGTTTTATTTCTTAATAAATATAATCGGAAAAGAAAAAATTAGATTCTTTTAATAAAATTATAAGTATTTTAATCAATTTTTTAGATAAAAGATTAATTTGTATCCTTTATTCATTTATTAGGTTTTTAGAATTGATTTCTAAGTAACCATCATTAAAAGTAAACAATTTTAAAAAAATATTTTGATTTTGGATAACTTAAACATTTTATTTTATTATTTTTTGTTCTAAAAGTCACTTTGTTAAAAATTATAATTTTCTTGAATTATTTGCTAATTTTTATATGGACAAGTAATAAAAACACTAAAAATTCTAGGATAAGACTTTAATTTTTTAAATAAGTAATTTTTTTTTTAATTTATTATTTTTTTCAATTTAAACAAAGCATTTTGGGTTAAGTAACTTAAAATTATTAAGCAGAGACTGACTATTTTCTTGAATATATCTCTTAACTTCTCATGCCCCCTTTCCAATTACTATTTTTAGAAAAAAATTCTAACATTTTTCATTTAGGTCAAGAAAACTTAAAAATTAAAAAAAAAAGTTAATTTTTGCCTTTCTGATCTTATTTCGTAATTTGTTAGAGATACTACGGTAAATTTTAAAAAGTATACCTAATTAATTTATAAGATTTTAAGAATTGTTTAATAATTTTTGTATTATGAAGGATATTTGAAACTAACTCTCTTCTAAAGTGAAACTTTTTTAAAAAATAATTGATTTGGGCTAACCTAAAGTCTATCTCTTATTGTTTTTTGTTCCCACGAAATAGATTTGAATATAAAATAATAATTTTAGTGGATTATTTGCCTATTGTGGTTAGTTGTGGTCAGTTGTAGTAACTTGTCTAGATAAAAAGGTATATAAATATTTTTAATAAGACGAAAAATAAAGAATAATTTGATTTTAACCAAAATTTCTGTACAAAAGGGGAAAAAAAAGGTTTTATTCATGTAATTTTTGCAATTTTTTTTGTTTTAATCAATTTGTTTTATTTTCTTAATAAATATAATCGGAAAAGCAAAAATTAGATTCTTTTTAATAAAATTATAAGTATTTTAATCAATTTTTTTAGATAAAAAGATTAATTTAGTATCCTTTATTCATTTATTAGGTTTTTAGAATTGATTTCTAACTAACCATCATTAAAAGTAAACAATTTTAGAAAAATATTTTGATTTTGGATAACTTAAACACTATTTATTATTATTTTTTGTTCTCACAAGTCACTTGCTGTTAAAAAATTATAATTTTCTTTAATTGTTTGCTAATTTTTATATGGACAAGTAATAAAAACACTAAAAATTCTAGGATAAGACTTTAATTTTTTAAATAAGTAATTTTTTTTTAAATTTATTATTCTTTTCATTTTAAACAAAGCATTTTGGGTTAAGTAACTTATAATTATTAAGCAGAGACTGACTATTTCCTTGAATATATCTTTTAACTTCTCGCACCCTTTCCAATTACTATTTTTAGAAAAAACTTCTAACATTTTTCATTTAGTCAAGAAAACTTAAAAATTTATTTAAAAAAAATTAATTTTTGCCTTTCTGATCCTATTTCGTAATTTGTTAGAGATACTACGGTAAATTTAAAAAGTATACCTAATTAATTTATAAGATTTTAAGAATTGTTTAATAATTTTTGTTATTATGAAGGATATTTGAAACTAACTCTCTTCTAAAGTGAAACTTTTTCAAAAATAATTGATTTGGGCTAACTAAAGTCTATCTCTTATTGTTTTTTGTTCCCACGAAATAGATTTGAATATAAAATAATAATTTTAGTGGATTATTTGCCTATTGTGGTTAGTTGTGGTCGTGTAGTAACTTGTCTAGATAAAAAGGTATATAAATATTTTTAATAAGACGAAAAATAAAGAATAATTTGATTTTAACCAAAAATTTCTGTACAAAAGGGGAAAAAAAGGTTTTATTCATGTAATTTTTGCATTTTTTTTTTGTTTTAAACAATTTGTTTTATCTTCATAATAAATATAATATAACAATAATAAAAACAATTTTGGAAAAATGTTTTGATTTTGGATAACTTAAACACTATTTATTATTATTTTTTGATCTCACAAGTCACTTGCTGTTTAAAAATTATAATTTTCTTAAATTGTTTGCTAATTTTTATATGGACAAGTAATAAAAACACTAAAAATTCTAGGATAAGACTTTAATTTTTTAAATAAGTAATTTTTTTTAATTTATTATTCTTTTCAATTTAAACAAAGCATTTTGGGTTAAGTAACTTAAAATTATTAAGCAGAGACTGACTATTTACTTGAATATATCTTTTAACTTCTCATGCCCCCTTTCCAATTACTATTTTTAGAACAAAATTCTAACATTTTTCATTTAGGTCAAGAAAACTTAAAACTTATTAAAAAAAAGTTAATTTTTGCCTTTCTGATCTTATTTCGTAATTTGTTAGAGATACTACGGTAAATATTAAAAAGTATACCTAATTAATTTATAAGATTTTAAGAATTGTTTAATAATTTTTATATTATGAAGGATATTTGAAACTAACTCTCTTCTAAAGTGAAACTTTTTTAAAAAATAATTGATTTGGGCTAACCTAAAGTCTATCTCTTATTGTTTTTTGTTCCCACGAAATAGATTTGAATATAAAATAATAATTTAAATGGATTATTTGCCTATTGTGGTTAGTTGTGGTCCGTTGTAGTAACTTGTCTAGATAAAAAAGTATATAAATATTTTTAATATGACGAAAAATAAAGAATAATTTGATTTTAACCAAAAATTTCTGTACAAAAGGGAAAAAAAAAAGGTTTTATTCATGTAATTTTTGCAATTTTTTTTTTGTTTTAAACAATTCGTTTTATTTTCTTAATAAATATAATGGGAAAAGCAAAAATTAGATTCTTTTTAATAAAATTATAAGTATTTTAATCAATTTTTTTAGATAAAAAGATTAATTTAGTATCCTTTATTTATTTATTAGGTTTTTAGAATAGATTTCTAACTAACCATCATTAAAAGTAAACAATTTTAGAAAAATGTTTTGATTTTGGATAACTTAAACACTATTTATTATTATTTTTTGTTCTCACAAGTCACTTGCTGTTAAAAAGTTATAATTTTCTTGAATTGTTTGCTAATTTTTATATGAGCAAGTAATAAAAACACTAAAAATTCAAGGATAAGACTTTAATTTTTTAAATAAGTAATTTTTTTTTTAATTTATTATTTTTTTCAATTTAAACAAAGCATTTTGGTTAAGTAACTTAAAATTATTAAGCAGAGACTGACTATTTCCTTGAATATATCTTTTAACTTCTCATGCCCCGTTTCCAATTACTATTTTTAGAAAAAAAGTCTAACATTTTTCATTTAGGTCAAGAAAACTTAAAAATTTATTAAAAAAAGTTAATTTTTTGCCTTTCTGATCTTATTTCGTAATTTGTTAGAGATACTACGGTAAATTTTAAAAATTATACCTAATTAATTTATAAGATTTTAAGAATTGTTTAATAATTTTTGTCTTATGAAGGATATTTGAAACTAACTCTCTTCTAAAGTGAAACTTTTTTAAAAATAATTGATTTGGGCTAACCTAAAGTCTTCTCTTATTGTTTTTTGTTCCCACGAAATAGATTTGAATATAAAATAATAATTTTAGTGGATTATTTGCCTATTGTGGTTAGTTGTGGTCAGTTGTAGTAACTTGTCTAGATAAAAGGTATGTATATAAATATTTTTAATAAGACGAAAAATAAAGAATAATTTGATTTTAACCAAAAATTTCTGTACAAAAGGGGAAAAAAAGGTTTTATTCATGTAATTTTTGCAATTTTTTTTGTTTTAAACAATTTGTTTTATTTTTTAATAAATATAATCGGAAAAGCAAAAATTAGATTCTTTTAATAAAATTATAAGTATTTTAATCAATTTTTTTAGATAAAAAGATTAATTTAGTATCCTTTATTATTTATTAGGTTTTTAGAATTGATTTCTAACTAACCATCATTAAAAGAAAACAATTTTAGAAAAATTTTTGATTTTGGATAACTTAAACACTATTTATTATTATTTTTTGTTCTAACAAGTCACTTGCTGTTAAAAAATTATAATTTTCTTGAATTGTTTGCTAATTTTTATATGGGCAAGTAATAAAAACACTAAAAATTCAAGGATAAGACTTTAATTTTTAAATAAGTAATTTTTTTTAATTTATTATTTTTTTCAATTTAAACAAAGCATTTTGGGTTAAGTAACTTAAAATTATTAAGCAGAGACTGACTATTTCCTTGAATATATCTTTTAACTTCCCATTCCCCCTTTCCAATTACTATTTTTAGAAAAAATTCTAACATTCTTCATTTAGGTCAAGAAAACTTAAAAATTTATTAAAAAAAGTTAATTTTTGCCTTTCTGATCTTATTTCGTAATTTGTTAGTGATACTACGGTAAATTTTAAAAAGTATACCTAATTAATTTATAAGATTTTAAGAATTGTTTAATAATTTTTGTATTATGACGGATATTTGAAACTAACTCTCTTCTAAAGTGAAACTTTAAAAAAAATTGATTTGGGCTAACCTAAAGTCTATCTCTTATTGTTTTTTGTTCCCACGAAATAGATTTGAATATAAAATAATAATTTTAGTGGATTATTTGCCTATTGTGGTTAGTTGTGGTCAGTTGTAGTAACTTGTCTAGATAAAAAGGTATATAAATATTTTTAATAAGACGAAAAATAAAGAATAATTTGATTTTAACCAAAAATTTCTGTACAAAAGGGGAAAAAAGGTTTTATTCATGTAATTTTTTGCAATTTTTTTTGTTTTAAACAATTTTTTTTTATTTTAATAAATATAATCGGAAAAGCAAAAATTAGTTTTTTTTTAATAAAATTATAAGTATTTTAATAAATTTTTTTTTAGATAAAAATTAATTTAGTATCCTTTATTCATTTATTAGGTTTTTAGAATTGATTTCTAACTAACCATCATTAAAAGTAAAAAATTTTTAAAAAAAAATTTTTTGATTTTGGATAACTTAAACACTATTTTTTATTATTTTTTGTTCTCACAAGTCATTTGCTGTTAAAAAATTATAATTTTCTTAATTGTTTGCTAATTTTTATATGGCAAGTAATAAAAAAACTAAAAATTTAGGATGACTTTAATTTTTTAAATAATTTTTTTTTTTAAATTTTTTTATTTTTTAAATTTAAAAAACATTTTGGGTTAAGTAACTTAAATTATTAAGCAGAGACTGACTATTTCCTTGAATATATTTTTTAAACTTCTCATGCCCCTTTCCAATTACTTTTTTTAAAAAAAATTCTAACATTTTTCTTTTTAGGTCAAGAAAACTTAAAAATTTTTTAAAAAAAAAAAGTTAATTTTTGCCTTTCTGATCTTATTTCGTAATTTGTTAGGATACTAGGAAAATTTTTAAAAAGTATACCTAATTAATTTATAAGATTTTAAGAATTTTTTAATAATTTTTGTATTATGAAGGATTTTTAAAAAACTAACTCTCTTCAAATGAAACTTTTTTAAAAAATAATTGATTTGGGCTAACCTAAAGTCTATCTCTTATTTTTTTTTTGTTCCCACGAAATAGATTTGAATATAAAATAATAATATTAGTGGATTATTTGCCTATTGTGGTTAGTTGTGGTCAGTTGTAGTAACTTGTCTAGATAAAAAGGTATATAAATATTTTTAATAAGACGAAAAATAAAGAATAATTTGATTTTAACCAAAAATTTCTGTACAAAAGGGGAAAAAAAGGTTTTATTCATGTAATTTTGCAATTTTTTTGTTTTAAACAATTTGTTTTATTTTCTTAATAAATATAATCGGAAAAGCAAAAATTAGATTCTTTTTAATAAAATTATAAGTATTTTAATCAATTTTTTAGATAAAAAGATTAATTTAGTATCCTTTATTCATTTATTAGGTTTTTAGAATTGATTTCTAACTAACCATCATTAAAAGTAAACAATTTTAGAAAAATATTTTGATTTTGGATAACTTAAACACTATTTATTATTATTTTTTGTTCTCACAAGTCACTTGCTGTTAAAAAATTATAATTTTCTTGAATTGTTTGCTAATTTTTATATGGACAAGTAATAAAAACACTAAAAATTCTAGGATAAGACTTTAATTTTTTAAATAAGTAATTTTTTTTAATTTATTATTTTTTTCAATTTAAACAAAGCATTTTGGGTTAAGTAACTTAAAATTATTAAGCAGAGACTGACTATTTCCTTGAATATATCTTTTAACTTCTCATGCACCCTTTCCAATTACTATTTTTAGAAAAAAATTCTAACATTTTTCATTTAGGTCAAGAAAACTTAAAAATTTATTAAAAGTTAATTTTGCCTTTCTGATCTTATTTCGTAATTTGTTAGATACTACGGTAAATTTTAAAAAGTATACCTAATTAATTTATAAGATTTTAAGAATTGTTTAATAATTTTTGTATTATGAAGGATATTTAAAACTAACTCTCTTCTAAAGTGAAACTTTTTAAAAAATAATTGATTTGGGCTAACCTAAAGTCTATCTCTTATTGTTTTTTGTTCCCACGAAATAGATTTGAATATAAAATAATAATTTTAGTGGATTATTTGCCTATTGTGGTTAGTTGTGGTCAGTTGTAGTAACTTGTCTAGATAAAAAGGTATATAAATATTTTTAATAAGACGAAAAATAAAGAATAATTTGATTTTAACCAAAAATTTCTGTACAAAAGGGAAAAAAAGGTTTTAATCATGTAATTTTTGCAATTTTTTTTGTTTTAAACAATTTGTTTTATTTTCTTAATAAATATTATCGGAAAAGCAAAAATTAGATTCTTTTTAATAAAATTATAAGTATTTTAATCAATTTTTTTAGATAAAAAGATTAATTTAGTATCCTTTATTCATTTATTAGGTTTTTAGAATTGATTTCTAACTAACCATCATTAAAAGTAAACAATTTTAGAAAAATATTTTGATTTTGGATAACTTAAACACTATTTATTATTATTTTTTGTCTCACAAGTCACTTGCTGTTAAAAAATTATAATTTTCTTAAATTGTTTGCTAATTTTTATATGGACAAGTAATAAAAACACTAAAAATTCTAGGATAAGACTTTAATTTTTTAAATAAGTATTTTTTTTAATTTATTATTTTTTTCAATTTAAACAAAGCATTTTGGGTTAAGTAACTTATAATTATTAAGCAGAGACTGACTATTTCCTTGAATATATCTTTTAACTTCTCATGCACCCTTTCCAATTACTATTCTAACATTTTTCATTTAGGTCAAGAAAACTTAGAAATTTATTTAAAAAAAGTTAATTTTTGCCTCTCTGATCTTATTTCGTAATTTGTTAGAGATACTACGGTAAATTTTAAAAAGTATACCTAATTAATTTATAAGATTTTAAGAATTGTTTAATAATTTTTGTATTATGAAGGATATTTAAAACTAACTCTCTTCTAAAGTGAAACTTTTTTAAAAAATAATTGATTTGGGCTAACCTAAAGTCTATCTCTTATTGTTTTTTGTTCCCACGAAATAGATTTGAATATAAAATAATAATTTTAGTGGATTATTTGCCTATTGTGGTTAGTTGTGGTCAGTTGTAGTAACTCGTCTAGATAAAAAGGTATATAAATATTTGTAATAAGACGAAAAATAAAGAATAATTTGATTTTAACCAAAAATTTCTGTACAAAAGGGAAAAAAAAGGTTTTATACATGTAATTTTTGCAATTTTTTTTTTGTTTTAAACAATTTGTTTTATTTTCTTAATAAATATAATCGGAAAAGCAAAAATTAGATTCTTCTTAATAAAATTATAAGTTATTTAATCAATTTTTTTAGATAAAAAGATTAATTTAGTATCCTTTATTCATTTATTAGGTTTTTAGAATTGATTTCTAACTAACCATCATTAAAAGTAAACAATTTTAGAAAAATATTTTGATTTTGGATAACTTAAACACTATTTATTATTATTTTTTGTTCTCACAAGTCACTTGCTGTTAAAAAATTATAATTTTCTTAAATTGTTTGCAAATATTTATATGGACAAGTAATAAAAACACTAAAAATTCTAGGATGAGACTTTAATTTTTTAAATAAATATAATTTTTTTAATTTATTATTTTTTTCAATTTAAACAAAGCATTTTGGGTTAAGTAACTTAAAATTATTAAGCAGAGACTGACTATTTCCTTGAATATATCTTTTAACTTCTCACGCCCCCTTTCCAATTACTATTTTTAGAAAAAAATTCTAACATTTTTCTTTTAGGTCAAGAAAACTTAAAAATTTAAAAAAAAAGTTAATTTTTGCCTTTCTGATCTTATTTCGTAATTTGTTAGAGATACTACGGTAAATTTTAAAAAGTATACCTAATTAATTTATAAGATTTTAAGAATTGTTTAATAATTTTTGTATTATGAAGGATATTTGAAACTAACTCTCTTCTAGAGTGAAACTTTTTTAAAAAATAATTGATTTGGGCTAACCTAAAGTCTATCTCTTATTGTTTTTTGTTCCCACGAAATAGATTTGAATATAAAATAATAATTTTAGTGGATTATTTTCTATTGTGGTTAGTTGTGGTCAGTTGTAGTAACTTGTCTAGATAAAAAGGTATATAGATATTTTTAATATGACGAAAAATAAAGAATAATTTGATTTTAACCAAAAATTTCTGTACAAAAGGGGAAAAATAAGGTTTTATTCATGTAATTTTTGCAATTTTTTTTTGTTTTAAACAATTTGTTTTATTTTCTTAATAAATATAATCGGAAAAGCAAAAATTAAATTCTTTTTAATAAAATTATAAGTATTTTAGTCAATTTTTTAGATAAAAGATTAATTTAGTATCCTTTATTCATTTATTAGGTTTTTGGAATTGATTTCTAACTAACCATCATTAAAAGTAAGCAATTTTAGAAAAATATTTTGATTTTGGATAACTTCAACTCTATTTATTATTATTTTTTGTTCTCACAAGTCACTTGCTGTTAAAAAATTATAATTTTCTTAAATTGTTTGCTTATTTTTATATTGGCAAGTAATAAAACCACTAAAAATTCTAGGAAATCCATATTTTTTGCATAATGATTTTTGCTCGGAGTGTTACAGGACCTATTAGACCCAAAGGGTCAAACATCTGAGCAATGATAGATAGAACTTCCCGTTTTGTAGGGGAATCTTTAATTTCATGAGTGGGAACGGAAATAGAGAACGCATTCAAAGTCGGATTCCATGAAATTCCTAAAACTTTATTGGAAGTGTTTTCGATTTTTATATCATAATTTTCTTGACTATGAACATTAAGAATACTTGCTAAAAATTGTGGGGAATTAGAAGACCATTTATGAAGTTCAAATTTAGCTGAGTGAAGTAGGGAAACAATTTGGTTATAAGCCTCTTCTAAGCTAGTTAGAGAATCGGCTCCAAAAAGAAGATCGTCAATGTAGGTTTGACTTAATAATATTTCTGAAGCTTGAGGAAAGTTATTTTTGCTAGAAATAGCAAGCTCATTCAGAACTCGAGTAGCCAGGTATGGTGCACTATTCGTACCATACGTTATGGTTTGTAGTTCAATGCATTTGAGATTTTCGTCGGGACTATCGCGCCAGACTATATTTTGGAGAAAAGTTTGAGTTGGGTTAATTTTTATTTGTCGATACATTTTTTGTATATCGGCTGTAAGAACAAACTGGAAAGAACGGAGTAATTCAAGAAAATTATAATTTTTTAACAGCAAGTGACTTGTGAGAACAAAAAATAATAATAAATAGTGTTTAAGTTATCCAAAATCAAAATATTTTTCTAAAATTGTTTACTTTTAACGATGGTTAGTTAAAATCAATTCTAAAATCCTAATAAATGAATAAGGGATACTAAATTAATCTTTTTATCTAAAAAAATTGATTAAAATACTTATAATTTTATTAAAAAGAATCTAATTTTTGCTTTTCCGATTATATTTATTAAGAAAATAAAACAAATTGTTTAAAACAAAAAAAGTTGCAAAAATTACATGAATAAAACCTTTTTTTTTTCCTTTTGTCCAGAAATTTTTGGTTAAAATCAAATTATTCTTTATTTTTCGTCTTATTAGAACTATTTATATACCTTTTTATCTAGACAAGTTACTACAACTGACCACAACTAACCACAATAGGCAAATAATCCACTAAAATTATTATTTTATATTCAAATCTATTTCGTGGGAACAAAAAACAATAAGAGATAGACTTTAGGTTAGCCCAAATCAATTATTTTTTAAAAAAGTTTCACTTTAGAAGAGAGTTAGTTTTTAAAAATCTTCATAATACAAAATTATTAAACAATTTAGAATCTTATAATTAATTAGGTATACTTTTAAAATTTACCGTAGTATTCTAAAAATTACGAAATAAGATCAGAAAGGCAAAAATTGTTTTAAATAACACAAATAAAAATGCAAAAAAATTACGTGAATAAAATTTTTTCCCCATTTGCTAGAAATTTTAGGTTAAAATCAAATTATTCTTTATTTTTCGTCTTATTAAAAATATTTATATACCTTTTTATCTAGACAAGTTACTATACTGACCACAACTAACCACAATTGGCAAATAATCCACTAAAATTATTATTTTATATTTAAATCTATTTCGTGGGAACAAAAAACAATAAGAGATAGACATTAGGGGTTTGCCCAAATCAATTATTTTTTAAAAAAGTTTCACTTTAGAAGAGAGTTAGTTTCAAATATCCTTCATAATACAAAAATTATTAAACAATTCTTAAAATCTTATAAATTAATTAGGTATACTTTTTAAAATTTACCGTAGTATCTCTAACAAATTACGAAATAAGATCAGAAAGGCAAAAATTAACTTTTTTTAATAAATTTTAAGTTTTCTTGACCTAAATGAAAAATGTTAGAATTTTTTTCTAAAAATAGTAATTGGAAAGGGTGTATGAGAAGTTAAAAGATATATTCAAGGAAATAGTCAGTCTCTGCTTAATAATTTTAAGTTACTTAACCCAAAATGCTTTGTTTAAATTGAAAAGAATAATAAATTAAAAAAAAAATTACTTATTTAAAAAATTAAAGTCTTATCCTAGAATTTTTAGTGTTTTTATTACTTGTCCATATAAAAATTAGCAAACAATTTAAGAAAATTATAATTTTTTAACAGCAAGTGACTTGTGAGATCAAAAAATAATAATAAATAGTGTTTAAGTTATCCAAAATCAAAATATTTTTCTAAAATTGTTTACTTTTAATGATGGTTAGTTAGAAATCAATTCTAAAAACCTAATAAATGAATAAAGGATACTAAATTAATCTTTTTATCTAAAAAAATTGATTAAAATACTTATAATTTTTTAAAAGAATCTAATTTTTGCTTTTCCGATTATATTTATTAAGAAAATAAAACAAATTGTTTAAAACAAAAAAAAATTGCAAAAATTACATGAATAAAACGTTTTTTTCCCTTTTGTACAGAAATTTTTGGTTAAAATCAAATTATTCTTTATTTTTCGTCTTATTAAAAATATTTATATACCTTTTTATCTAGACAAGTTACTACAACTGACCACAACTAACCACAATAGGCAAATAATCCACTAAAATTATTATTTTATATTCAAATCTATTTCGTGGGAACAAAAAACAATAAGAGATAGACTTTAGGTTAGCCCAAAACAATTATTTTTTAAAAAAGTTTCACTTTAGAAGAGAGTTAGTTTTAAATATCCTTCATAATACAAAAATTATTAAAATCTTATAAATTAATTAGGTATACTTTTTAAAATTTACCGTAGTATCTCTAACAAATTACGAAATAAGATCAGAAAGGCAAAAATTAACTTTTTTTAATAAATTTTTAAGTTTTCTTGACCTAAATGAAAAATGTTAGAATTTTTTTCTAAAAATAGTAATTGGAAAGGGTGCATGAGAAGTTAAAAGATATATTCAAGGAAATAGTCAGTCTCTGCTTAATAATTATAAGTTACTTAACCCAAAATGCTTTGTTTAAATTGAAAAGAATAATAAATTTAAAAAAAAATTATTATTTAAAAAATTAAAGTCTTATCCTAGAATTTTTAGTGTTTTTATTACTTGTCCATATAAAAATTAGCAAACAATTTAAGAAAATTATAATTTTTTAACAGCAAGTGACTTGTGAGATCAAAAAATAATAATAAATAGTGTCTAAGCTATCCAAAATCAAAACATTTTTCTAAAATTGTTTACTTTGAATGATGGTTAGTTAGAAATCAATTCTAAAAACCTAATAAATGAATAAAGGATACTAAATTAATCTTTTTATCTAAAAAAATTGATTAAAATACTTATAATTTTATTAAAAAGAATCTAATTTTTGCTTTTCCGATAATATTTATTAAGAAAATAAAACAAATTGTTTAAAACAAAAAAAAATTGCAAAAATTACATGAATAAAACCTTTTTTCCCCTTTTGTACAGAAATTTTTGGTTAAAATCAAATTATTCTTTATTTTTCGTCTTATTAAAAATATTTATATACCTTTTTATCTAGACAAGTTACCACAACTGACCACAACTAACCACAATAGGCAAATAATCCACTAAAATTATTATTTTATATTCAAATCTATTTCGTGGGAACAAAAAACAATAAGAGATAGACTTTAGGTTAGCCCAAATCAATTATTTTTAAAAAAGTTTCACTTTAGAAGAGAGTTAGTTTTAAATATCCTTCATAATACAAAAATTATTAAACAATTCTTAAAATCTTATAAATTAATTAGGTATACTTTTTAAAATTTACCGTAGTATCTCTAACAAATTACGAAATAAGATCAGAAAGGCAAAAATTAACTTTTTTAAATAAATTTTTAAGTTTTCTTGACCTAAATGAAAAATGTTAGAATTTTTTTCTAAAAATAGTAATTGGAAAGGGTGCATGAGAAGTTAAAAGATATATTCAAGGAAATAGTCAGTCTCTGCTTAATAATTATAAGTTACTTAACCCAAAATGCTTTGTTTAAATTGAAAAGAATAATAATTAAAAAAAAATTACTTATTTAAAAAATTAAAGTCTTATCCTAGAATTTTTAGTGTTTTTATTACTTGTCCATATAAAAATTAGCAAACAATTCAAGAAAATTATAATTTTTTAACAGCAAGTGACTTGTGAGAACAAAAAATAATAATAGGTTTAAGTTATCCAAAATCAGAATATTTTCTAAAATTGTTTACTTTAATGATGGTTAGTTAGAAATCAATTCTAAAAACCTAATAAATGAATAAAGGATACTAAATTAATCTTTTTATCTAAAAAAATTGATTAAAATACTTATAATTTTATTAAAAAGAATCTAATTTTTGCTTTTCCGATTATATTTATTAAGAAAATAAAACAAATTGTTTAAAACAAGAAAAAAATTGCAAAAATTACATGTGTTCGAACCCAACGTGTAAATTCTATTAATAGCCTCTAGTTCGCATTACAAGGACCCGCCGCTCCAATCACAAAGCTTCCCGCGCTGTCTGCGCTTCCAACTATCAGAGCAACCAGCTTGTTTTCCATGCGAAGCCGCCGGCAGTCACGCATATGATTTCGAGCGAAAGACATCGCCGAAAGTGGCCCATTCCATTCAAAAAAAGACGAGATGAATTCAGTGATTGTGTGTGGGTAGCAAAAATAAAGTTCCATAGTTGGTTTTCCCTGAGTAAGACTTTTCTAATTACCAAGAACATTTCAATTCGTTTATTTTTGACTTATAATTAAAGGCACTGTGTAACATAATAAACAAAATTAATTTTGATATGAGATTAAACATAATAATTAATCCGACATTGAGTTTAATTCAGAACATTCCAACGCCTAAGGATATTCTTGGATTGTAGTAGGTAATAATACAAGACTACAACAATTTTTGGTCAGCTTCGAGCCGGATATTTCAATAAAGGTCCTTCGATTTTTTAGGTTAAAATTTCTTCAAACAAAATAACTCATGTCGGAAAAATTAGAGTGCCTAAACGTTTGATTCTAAAGACATTCTCAAAATTATAAAAAAGTGAAAGACTATTACAAACTTGAAAAACAAAAACATTTAACAAATAAAAGTGGCCAGGGCCGCACTTGGAATTTTTCTAAAAAAGTTAAAATAGTAAATGGTTGTTTTTAATTGTTAATATTGTAAGAAAATATTATATTAGCAAAACTTTCTTTATTATATTTCTCTTACAGGTCCGTACTTGTAAAATTTTTGTAATTTCGTAAAATTTAGCAATTTTAAGGCATAGTTATGGAGGGCTTAGTTCAAAAGAGAGGATTTATTAAATCTTCTATAACCAGAACTGAAAACTGGTTTCATAAATATAAAGACACGGAAAACGCTATTCCTGCATATGTAAATCGAAAAGAATATTTAGTTAAAGCATTCCATGTCTACTCCTTGGTTCAAGAAAAAATTCTTGAACTAGATAACACTGATAATGATTTCGAAAGTATTGAGGACAAATATTTAGCATTAGTTACTTTATTTGATGTAAAAATTCAAGAGTTGTCTGCACCTTCAACACATTTTTCACCTTCACCTGTGGCAGCTTCTCGATCTATTTCGCCCACATTACCAAAAGTCAAGCTTCCTACACTCAACATTCCTAAGTTTTCAGGTGACGTCACAGCCTGGAATTCTTTCTTCAGCTTTTCTCAATAATTATTGATAATTCAAATATTTCGAATGTAGAAAAACTTGTTTATCTAAAAAGTTATCTAAAGGATGAACCTCTTTGTTTAATAGAAGCTCTTAAGCTTGAAGATGCTAATTTTCAAATGGCTATAGACATTTTAAAAGAAAGGTACAGTAAAGAAATGATCATAATTGGTGCTCACTTTGATAGGCTTCTAGAAGCACCAGCTATTATAAAAGCAAATTCTTGTAAACTTAGACATTTCTATACCTTAATCAAACAAAATGTTGAGTCCCTCAAAAATTTGAGTATACAAAGCGAAGACTTACTTCTTATTCACATTTTATGTAAAAAAATTGATCCTACGACCAGAAAAGCTTTTAATTATGAACGTGATCATTCAAAACGGCCCACACTTCAAGAATTTTTAAAATTTTTAGAAAAACGTTGCGATACTTTCGAAGAGCCAACGCTTGATAAAAAAGTTAAAAGAAATGATCAAGTGTTTATTTCACAGCTGATGGAGAATTCACCCCTAGATTTCCTCTCCAAAATATGTCTGGTGTGTAAAAATACCGGGCATAAAATTTACTCTTGTTTAAAATTCTCTAATATGTCACCAAATGAAGAAGTACTTTGGTTAAAAATAACAGATTATGTTTTAACTGTTTAGGTAAACATAATTATCAATCATGCGACTCAACACGCACCTGTGTGATTTGTCATAAAAAACATCACACGCTTCTTCACATAGAGAATTATAAACCTAAGTTTATCTCAAAAAACAAACAAGATTTTCAGACAAACAAAAATGCGGGTCCTCAAAATTCAGATAACGATCCTCAAAATTCAACTCGGTCAAGTACAGCTTCTCCTACACAAGAAGATAGCAGACTTCCACTAATCAATGAACAAACATTTTCTTCCCTTTCCACCAGTGGTGAAACACTACTGGCGACTGCTCAAATAAAAGTTTGTGGTTCAAACAACAAATGATTTCTAGTAAAAGCCGTTCTAGATCCGTGCAGTACGACTTCACTTATAACAAGTTCCTTGGTTCAAAAGTTGAATCTGCCCCTCGAGAAAAGGAGACCCTGATAAATGGAGTTAATGAAACTTCGACAAAAGCTAATAAAGCAGTTAATGTTCGTTTCTATTCTACTGTTATTCCGAATTGTAGTTTTAATATTTCTTGTACTATTCTTCCGACAATCACTAAAAAATTACCTCAATGTTCAATCATTAAGGATCATATTCAGATTCCTAGAGGAGTTAAACTTGCAGACCCTCATTTTCACGTTCCATCTCATATAGACCTGCTCCTAGGAGCAGATGTTTATTACAACCTTATTTCTGATGGCATAATAAGGCCACAAAATAGTTCTCTTGTTCTTGTAAATACTCAACTCGGATACATAATAGGAGGTCCGATTCCTTCCAATAATCTTACTTATCGAAAAAATGATGACTTTTTTCTGAAAACACGTGTTTCTTCGTGCAGTCTCAAATGTCAAATCTAGAAAATTTGATGCAAAATTTCTGGACAGTAGAAGATGGTTTAGGTCTTCAAAATAAAATTCTGTCAGCTGAAGAAGCAGCTGCTGAAAAATATTCCTAACGACAACAAAAAGATTAGATGATGGTTCTTATCAGGTCGATCTTCCCTAAAATCCCCTAGCGAAAATTTAAAGTTAGGCGAATCCTTTTCTGTAGCCAAAGGCAGTTTCTTAATCTTGAAAAAAGGTTTCAAAATATTTCAAACTTTTCTCCGATTACACGGCGTTCAAAAAGAGTATGTTGACCTTGGTCACGCACAATACGTTCCCCTCACTCTAAGAAATAAGAAAACCAATTCAAATATTTCTTTCCGCATCACCCGGTAATTCGCGAAAATAGCCTAACCACAAACTAAGAGTGGTGTTTAACGCAGCATGGAGACTTCAACTGGTACTTCGCTGAATAATATAATGCATAAAGGTTTTCCTATGCAACCCGAGTTATTTGACATTCTTTGTCGCTTCCGTTCTTTCCAGTTTGTTCTTACAGCCGATATACAAAAAGTATCGACAAATAAAAATTAACCCAACTCAAACTTTTCTCCAAAATATAGTCTGGCGCGATAGTCCCGACGAAAATCTCAAATGCATTGAACTTCAAACCATAACGTATGGTACGAATAGTGCACCATACCTGGCTACTCGAGTTCTGAATGAGCTTGCTATTTCTAGCAAAATGACTTTCCTCAAGCTTCAGAAATATTATTAAGTCAAACCTACATTGACGATCTTCTTTTTGGAGCCGATTCTCTAACTAGCTTAGAAGAGGCTTATAACCAAATTGTTTCCCTACTTCACTCAGCTAAATTTGAACTTCATAAATGGTCTTCTAATTCCCACAATTTTTAGCAAGTATTCTTAATGTTCATAGTCAAGAAAATTATGATATAAAAATCGAAAACACTTCCAATAAAGTTTTAGGAATTTCATGGAATCCGACTTTGGATGCGTTCTCTATTTCCGTTCCCACTCATGAAATTAAAGATTCCCCTACAAAACGGGAAGTTCTATCTATCATTGCTCAGATGTTTGACCCTTTGGGTCTAATAGGTCCTGTAATACTCCGAGCAAAAATCATTATGCAAAAAATATGGATTTCCTAGAATTTTTAGTGTTTTTATTACTTGCCAATATAAAAATTAGCAAACAATTTAAGAAAATTATAATTTTTTAACAGCAAGTGACTTGTGAGAACAAAAAATAATAATAAATAGAGTTTAAGTTATCCAAAATCAAAATATTTTTCTAAAATTGCTTACTTTTAATGATGGTTAGTTAGAAATCAATTCTAAAAACCTAATAAATGAATAAAGGATACTAAATTAATCCTTTTATCTAAAAAAATTGACTAAAATACTTATAATTTTATTAAAAAAATTTAATTTTTGCTTTTCCGATTATATTTATTAAGAAAATAAAACAAATTGTTTAAAACAAAAAAAAATTGCAAAAATTACATGAATAAAACCTTATTTTTCCCCTTTTGTACAGAAATTTTTGGTTAAAATCAAATTATTCTTTATTTTTCGTCATATTAAAAATATCTATATACCTTTTTATCTAGACAAGTTACTACAACTGACCACAACTAACCACAATAGACAAATAATCCACTCAAATTATTATTTTATATTCACATCTATTTCGTGGGAACAAAAAGCAATAAGAATAGACTTTAGGTTAGCCCAAATCAATTATTTTTTAAAAAGTTTCACTTTAGAAGAGAGTTAGTTTTAAATATCCTTCATAATACAAAAATTATTAAACAATTCTCAAAATCTTATAAATTAATTAGGTATACTTTTTAAAATTTACCGTAGTATCTCTAACAAATTACGAAATAAGATCAGAAAGGCAAAAATTAACTTTTTTTAAATAAATTTTTAAGTTTTCTTGACCTAAATGAAAAATGTTAGAATTTTATTCTAAAAATAGTAATTGGAAATGGGGCATGAGTAGTTAAAAGATATATTCAAGGAAATAGTCAGTCTCTGCTTAATAATTTTAAGGTACTTAACCCAAGATGCCTTGTTTAAATTGAAAAAAATAATAAATTAAAAAAAAAAACTTATTTAAAAAATTAAAGTCTTATCGTAGAATTTTTAGTGTTTTTATTACTTGCCAATATAAAAATTAGCAAACAATTCAAGAACATTATAATTTTTTAAGAGCAAGTGACTTGTCAGAACAAAAAATAATAATAAATAGAGTTTAAGTTATCCAAAATCAAAATATTTTTCTAAAATTGCTTACTTTTAATGATGGTGAGTTAGAAATCAATTCTAAAAACCTAATAAATGAATAAAGGATACTAAATTAATCTTTTTATCTAAAAAAATTGATTAAAATACTTATAATTTTATTAAAAAGAATCTAATTTTTGCTTTTCCGATTATATTTATTAAGAAAATAAAACAAATTGTTTAAAACAAGAAAAAAATTGCAAAAATTACATGTGTTCGAACCCAACGTGTAAATTCTATTAATAGCCTCTAGTTCGCATTACAAGGACCCGCCGCTCCAATCACAAAGCTTCCCGCGCTGTCTGCGCTTCCAACTATCAGAGCAACCAGCTTGTTTTCCATGCGAAGCCGCCGACAGTCACGCATATGATTTCGAGCGAAAGACATCGCCGAAAGTGGCCCATTCCATTCAAAAAAAGACGAGATGAATTCAGTGATTGTGTGTGGGTAGCAAAAATAAAGTTCCATAGTTGGTTTTCCCTGAGTAAGACTTTTCTAATTACCAAGAACATTTCAATTCGTTTATTTTTGACTTATAATTAAAGGCACTGTGTAACATAATAAACAAAATTAATTTTGATATAAGATTAAACATAATAATTAATCCGACATTGAGTTTAATTCAGAACATTCCAACGCCTAAGGATATTCTTGGATTGTAGTAGGTAATAATACAAGACTACAACAATTTTTGGTCAGCTTCGAGCCGGATATTTCAATAAAGGTCCTTCGATTTTTTAGGTTAAAATTTCTTCAAACAAAATAACTCATGTCGGAAAAATTAGAGTGCCTAAACGTTTGATTCTAAAGACATTCTCAAAATTATAAAAAAGTGAAAGACTATTACAAACTTGAAAAACAAAAACATTTGTAGAAAATTAAAGACTCTTTGTGATTTCCGATAAAAATAAAAGTGGCCAGGGCCGCACTTGGAATTTTTCTAAAAAAGTTAAAATAGTAAATGGTTGTTTTTAATTGTTAATATTGTAAGAAAATATTATATTAGCAAAACTTTCTTTATTATATTTCTCTTACAGGTCCGCACTTGTAAAATTTTTGTAATTTCGTAAAATTTAGCAATTTTAAGGCATAGTTATGGAGGGCTTAGTTCAAAAGAGATGATTTATTAAATCTTCTATAACCAGAACTGAAAACTGGTTTCATAAATATAAAGACACGGAAAACGCTATTCCTGCATATGTAAATCGAAAGAATATTAAATTCTTGAACTAGATAACACTGATAATGATTTCGAAAGTATTGAGGACAAATATTTATCATTAGTTACTTTATTTGATGTAAAAATTCAAGAGTTGTCTGCACCTTCAACACATTTTTCACCTTCACCTGTGGCAGCTTCTCGATCTATTTCGCCCACATTACCAAAAGTCAAGCTTCCTACACTCAATATTCCTAAGTTTTCAGGTGACGTCACAGCCTGGAATTCTTTCTTCAGCTTTTCTCAATAATTATTGATAATTCAAATATTTCGAATGTAGAAAAACTTGTTTATCTAAAAAGTTATCTAAAGGATGAACCTCTTTGTTTAATAGAAGCTCTTAAGCTTGAAGATGCTAATTTTCAAATGGCTATAGACATTTTAAAAGAAAGGTACAGTAAAGAAATGATCATAATTGGTGCTCACTTTGATAGGCTTCTAGAAGCACCAGCTATTATAAAAGCAAATTCTTGTAAACTTAGACATTTCTATACCTTAATCAAACAAAATGTTGAGTCCCTCAAAAATTTGAGTATACAAAGCGAAGACTTACTTCTTATTCACATTTTATGTAAAAAACTTGATCCTACGACCAGAAAAGCTTTTAATTATGAACGTGATCATTCAAAACGGCCCACACTTCAAGAATTTTTAAAATTTTTAGAAAAACGTTGCGATACTTTCGAAGAGCCAACGCTTGATAAAAAAGTTAAAAGAAATGATCAAGTGTTTATTTCACAGCTGATGGAGAATTCACCCCCTAGATTTCCTCTCCAAAATAATGTCTGGTGTGTAAAAATACCGGGCATAAAATTTACTCTTGTTTAAAATTCTCTAATATGTCACCAAATGAAGAAGTACTTTGGTTAAAAATAACAGATTATGTTTTAACTGTTTAGGTAAACATAATTATCAATCATGCGACTCAACACGCACCTGTGTGATTTGTCATAAAAAACATCACACGCTTCTTCACATAGAGAATTATAAACCTAAGTTTATCTCAAAAAACAAACAAGATTTTCAGACAAACAAAAATGCGGGTCCTCAAAATTCAGATAACGATCCTCAAAATTCAACTCGGTCAAGTACAGCTTCTCCTACACAAGAAGATAGCAGACTTCCACTAATCAATGAACAAACATTTTCTTCCCTTTCCACCAGTGGTGAAACACTACTGGCGACCGCTCAAATAAAAGTTTGTGGTTCAAACAACAAATGATTTCTAGTAAAAGCCGTTCTAGATCCGTGCAGTACGACTTCACTTATAACAAGTTCCTTGGTTCAAAAGTTGAATCTGCCCCTCGAGAAAAGGGAGACCCTGATAAATGGAGTTAATGAAACTTCGACAAAAGCTAATAAAGCAGTTAATGTTCGTTTCTATTCTACTGTTATTCCGAATTGTAGTTTTAATATTTCTTGTACTATTCTTCCGACAATCACTAAAAAATTACCTCAATGTTCAATCATTAAGGATCATATTCAGATTCCTAGAGGAGTTAAACTTGCAGACCCTCATTTTCACGTTCCATCTCATATAGACCTGCTCCTAGGAGCAGATGTTTATTACAACCTTATTTCTGATGGCATAATAAGGCCACAAAATAGTTCTCTTGTTCTTGTAAATACTCAACTCGGATATATAATAGGAGGTCCGATTCCTTCCAATAATCTTACTTATCGAAAAAATGATGACTTTTTTTCTGAAAACACGTGTTTCTTCGTGCAGTCTCAAATGTCAAATCTAGAAAATTTGATGCAAAATTTCTGGACAGTAGAAGATGGTTTAGGTCTTCAAAATAAAATTCTGTCAGCTGAAGAAGCAGCTGCTGAAAAAATATTCCTAACGACAACAAAAAGATTAGATGATGGTTCTTATCAGGTCGATCTTCCCCTAAAATCCCCTAGCGAAAATTTAAAGTTAGGCGAATCCTTTTCTGTAGCCAAAAGGCAGTTTCTTAATCTTGAAAAAAGGTTTCAAAATATTTCTAAACTTTTCTCCGATTACACGGCGTTCATAAAAGAGTATGTTGACCTTGGTCACGCACAATACGTTCCCCTCACTCTAAGAAATAAGAAAAACGAATTCAAATATTTCTTTCCGCATCACCCGGTAATTCGCGAAAATAGCCTAACCACAAACCTAAGAGTGGTGTTTAACGCCAGCATGGAGACTTCAACTGGTACTTCGCTGAATAATATAATGCATAAAGGTTTTCCTATGCAACCCGAGTTATTTGACATTCTTTGTCGCTTCCGTTCTTTCCAGTTTGTTCTTACAGCCGATATACAAAAAATGTATCGACAAATAAAAATTAACCCAACTCAAACTTTTCTCCAAAATATAGTCTGGCGCGATAGTCCCGACGAAAATCTCAAATGCATTGAACTTCAAACCATAACGTATGGTACGAATAGTGCACCATACCTGGCTACTCGAGTTCTGAATGAGCTTGCTATTTCTAGCAAAAATGACTTTCCTCAAGCTTCAGAAATATTATTAAGTCAAACCTACATTGACGATCTTCTTTTTGGAGCCGATTCTCTAACTAGCTTAGAAGAGGCTTATAACCAAATTGTTTCCCTACTTCACTCAGCTAAATTTGAACTTCATAAATGGTCTTCTAATTCCCCACAATTTTTAGCAAGTATTCTTAATGTTCATAGTCAAGAAAATTATGATATAAAAATCGAAAACACTTCCAATAAAGTTTTAGGAATTTCATGGAATCCGACTTTGGATGCGTTCTCTATTTCCGTTCCCACTCATGAAATTAAAGATTCCCCTACAAAACGGGAAGTTCTATCTATCATTGCTCAGATGTTTGACCCTTTGGGTCTAATAGGTCCTGTAATACTCCGAGCAAAAATCATTATGCAAAAAATATGGATTTCCTAGAATTTTTAGTGTTTTTATTACTTGCCAATATAAAAATTAGCAAACAATTTAAGAAAATTATAATTTTTTAACAGCAAGTGACTTGTGAGAACAAAAAATAATAATAAATAGAGTTTAAGTTATCCAAAATCAAAATATTTTTCTAAAATTGCTTACTTTTAATGATGGTTAGTTAGAAATCAATTCTAAAAACCTAATAAATGAATAAAGGATACTAAATTAATCTTTTTATCTAAAAAAATTGACTAAAATACTTATAATTTTATTAAAAAGAATTTAATTTTTGCTTTTCCGATTATATTTATTAAGAAAATAAAACAAATTGTTTAAAACAAAAAAAAATTGCAAAAATTACATGAATAAAACCTTATTTTTCCCCTTTTGTACAGAAATTTTTGGTTAAAATCAAATTATTCTTTATTTTTCGTCATATTAAAAATATCTATATACCTTTTTATCTAGACAAGTTACTACAACTGACCACAACTAACCACAATAGACAAATAATCCACTCAAATTATTATTTTATATTCACATCTATTTCGTGGGAACAAAAAGCAATAAGAGATAGACTTTAGGTTAGCCCAAATCAATTATTTTTTTAAAAAGTTTCACTTTAGAAGATAGTTAGTTTTAAATATCCTTCATAATACAAAAATTATTAAACAATTCTCAAAATCTTATAAATTAATTAGGTATACTTTTTAAAATTTACCGTAGTATCTCTAACAAATTACGAAATAAGATCAGAAAGGCAAAAATTAACTTTTTTTAAATAAATTTTTAAGTTTTCTTGACCTAAATGAAAAATGTTAGAATTTTATTCTAAAAATAGTAATTGGAAATGGGGCATGAGAAGTTAAAAGATATATTCAAGGAAATAGTCAGTCTCTGCTTAATAATTTTAAGTTACTTAACCCAAGATGCTTTGTTTAAATTGAAAAAAATAATAAATTAAAAAAAATACTTATTTAAAAAATTAAAGTCTTATCGTAGAATTTTTAGTGTTTTTATTACTTGCCAATATAAAAATTAGCAAACAATTCAAGAAAATTATAATTTTTTAACAGCAAGTGACTTGTGAGAACAAAAAATAATAATAAATAGAGTTTAAGTTATCCAAAATCAAAATATTTTTCTAAAATTGCTTACTTTTAATGATGGTTAGTTAGAAATCAATTCTAAAAACCTAATAAATGAATAAAGGATACTAAATTAATCTTTTTATCTAAAAAAATTGATTAAAATACTTATAATTTTATTAAAAAGAATCTAATTTTTGCTTTTCCGATTATATTTATTAAGAAAATAAAACAAATTGTTTAAAACAAGAAAAAAATTGCAAAAATTACATGTGTTCGAACCCAACGTGTAAATTCTATTAATAGCCTCTAGTTCGCATTACAAGGACCCGCCGCTCCAATCACAAAGCTTCCCGCGCTGTCTGCGCTTCCAACTATCAGAGCAACCAGCTTGTTTTCCATGCGAAGCCGCCGGCAGTCACGCATATGATTTCGAGCGAAAGCATCGCCGAAAGTGGCCCATTCCATTCAAAAAAAGACGAGATGAATTCAGTGATTGTGTGTGGGTAGCAAAAATAAAGTTCCATAGTTGGTTTTCCCTGAGTAAGACTTTTCTAATTACCAAGAACATTTCTATTCGTTTATTTTTGACTTATAATTAAAGGCACTGTGTAACATAATAAACAAAATTAATTTTGATATGAGATTAAACATAATAATTAATCCGACATTGAGTTTAATTCAGAACATTCCAACGCCTAAGGATATTCTTGGATTGTAGTAGGTAATAATACAAGACTACAACAATTTTTGGTCAGCTTCGAGCCGGATATTTCAATAAAGGTCCTTCGATTTTTAAGTTAAAATTTCTTCAAACAAAATAACTCATGTCGGAAAAATTAGAGTGCCTAAACGTTTGATTCTAAAGACATTCTCAAAATTATAAAAAAGTGAAAGACTATTACAAACTTGAAAAACAAAAACATTTGTAGAAAATTAAAGACTCTTTGTGATTTCCGATAAAAATAAAAGTGGCCAGGGCCGCACTTGGAATTTTTCTAAAAAGTTAAAATAGTAAATGGTTGTTTTTAATTGTTAATATTGAAAGAAAATATTATATTAGCAAAACTTTCTTTATTATATTTCTCTTACAGGTCCGTACTTGTAAAATTTTTGTAATTTCGTAAAATTTAGCAATTTTAAGGCATAGTTATGGAGGGCTTAGTTCAAAAGAGAGGATTTATTAAATCTTCTATAACCAGAACTGAAAACGGGTTTCATAAATATAAAAACACGGAAAACGCTATTCCTGCATATGTAAATCGAAAAGAATATTTAGTTAAAGCATTCCATGTCTACTCCTTGGTTCAAGAATAAATTCTTGAACTAGATAACACTGATAATGATTTCGAAAGTATTGAGGACAAATATTTAACATTAGTTACTTTATTTGATGTAAAAATTCAAGAGTTGTCTGCACCTTCAACACATTTTTCACCTTCACCTGTGGCAGCTTCTCGATCTATTTCGCCCACATTACCAAAAGTCAAGCTTCCTACACTCAACATTCCTAAGTTTTCAGGTGACGTCACAGCCTGGAATTCTTTCTTCAGCTTTTCTCAATAATTATTGATAATTCAAATATTTCGAATGTAGAAAAACTTGTTTATCTAAAAAGTTATCTAAAGGATGAACCTCTTTGTTTAATAGAAGCTCTTAAGCTTGAAGATGCTAATTTTCAAATGGCTATAGACATTTTAAAAGAAAGGTACAGTAAAGAAATGATCATAATTGGTGCTCACTTTGATAGGCTTCTAGAAGCACCAGCTATTATAAAAGCAAATTCTTGTAAACTTAGACATTTCTATACCTTAATCAAACAAAATGTTGAGTCCCTCAAAAATTTGAGTATACAAAGCGAAGACTTACTTCTTATTCACATTTTATGTAAAAAACTTGATCCTACGACCAGAAAAGCTTTTAATTATGAACGTGATCATTCAAAACGGCCCACACTTCAAGAATTTTTAAAATTTTTAGAAAAACGTTGCGATACTTTCGAAGAGCCAACGCTTGATAAAAAAGTTAAAAGAAATGATCAAGTGTTTATTTCACAGCTGATGGAGAATTCACCCCTAGATTTCCTCTCCAAAATAATGTCTGGTGTGTAAAAATACCGGGCATAAAATTTACTCTTGTTTAAAATTCTCTAATATGTCACCAAATGAAGAAGTACTTTGGTTAAAAATAACAGATTATGTTTTAACTGTTTAGGTAAACATAATTATCAATTATGCGACTCAACACGCACCTGTGTGATTTGTCATAAAAAACATCACACGCTTCTTCACATAGAGAATTATAAACCTAAGTTTATCTCAATAAACAAACAAGATTTTCAGACAAACAAAAATTTGGGTCCTCAAAATTCAGATAACGATCCTCAAAATTCAACTCGGTCAAGTACAGCTTCTCCTACACAAGAAGATAGCAGACTTCCTCTAATCAATGAACAAACATTTTCTTCCCTTTCCACCAGTGGTGAAACACTACTGGCGACCGCTCAAATAAAAGTTTGTGGTTCAAACAACAAATGATTTCTAGTAAAGGCCGTTCTAGATCCGTGCAGTACGACTTCACTTATCACAAGTTCCTTGGTTCAAAAGTTGAATCTGCCCCTCGAGAAAAGAGAGACCCTGATAAATGGAGTTAATGAAACTTCGACAAAAGCTAATAAAGCAGTTAATGTTCGTTTCTATTCTACTGTTATTCCGAATTGTAGTTTTAATGTTTCTTGTACTATTACTCCGACAATCACTAAAAAATTACCTCAATGTTCAATCACTAAGAATCATATTCAGATTCCTAGAGGAGTTAAACTTGCAGACCCTCATTTTCACGTTCCATCTCATATAGACCTGCTCCTAGGAGCAGATGTTTATTACAACCTTATTTCTGATGGCATAATAAGGCCACAAAATAGTTCTCTTGTTCTTGTAAATACTCAACTCGGATATATAATAGGAGGTCCGATTCCTTCCAATAATCTTACTTATCGAAAAAATGATGACTCTTTTTCTGAAAACACGTGTTTCTTCGTGCAGTCTCAAATGTCAAATCTAGAAAATTTGATGCAAAATTTCTGGACAGTAGAAGATGGTTTAGGTCTTCAAAATAAAATTCTGTCAGCTGAAGAAGCAGCTGCTGAAAAAATATTTTTAACGACAACAAAAAGATTAGATGATGGTTCTTATCAGGTCGATCTTCCCCTTAAATCCCCTAGCAAAAATTTAAAGTTAGGCGAATCCTTTTCTGTAGCCAAAAGGCAGTTTCTTAATCGTGAAAAAAGGTTTCAAAATAATTCTAAACTTTTCTCCGATTACACGGCGTTCATAAAAGAGTATGTTGACCTTGGTCACGCACAATACGTTCCTCTCACTCTAAGAAATAAGAAAAACGAATTAAAATATTTCTTTCCGCATCACCCGGTAATTCGCGAAAATAGCCTAACCACAAAACTAAGAGTGGTGTTTAACGCCAGCATAGAGACTTCAACTGGTACTTCGCTGAATAATATAATGCATAAAGGTTTTCCTATGCAACCCGAGTTATTTGACATTCTTTGTCGCTTCCGTTCTTTCCAGTTTGTTCTTACAGCCGATATACAAAAAATGTATCGACAAATAAAAATTAACCCAACTCAAACTTTTCTTCAAAATATAAAAACTTGATCATTTCTTTTAACTTTTTTATCAAGCGTTGGCTCTTCGAAAGTGTCGCAACGTTTTTCTAAAAATTTTAAAAATTCTTGAAGTGTGGGCCGTTTTGAATGATCACGTTCATAATTAAAAGCTTTTCTGGTCGTAGGATCAAGTTTTTTACATAAAATGTGAATAAGAAGTAAGTCTTCGCTTTGTATACTCAAATTTTTAAGGGACTCAACATTTTGTTTGATTAAGGTATAGAAATGTCTAAGTTTACAAGAATTTGCTTTTATAATAGCTGGTGCTTCTAGAAGCCTATCAAAGTGAGCACCAATTATGATCATTTCTTTACTGTACCTTTCTTTTAAAATGTCTATAGCCATTTGAAAATTAGCATCTTCAAGCTTAAGAGCTTCTATTAAACAAAGAGGTTCATCCTTTAGATAACTTTTTAGGTAAACAAGTTTTTCTAAATTCGAAATATTTGAATTATCAATAATTATTGAGAAAAGCTGAAGAAAGAATTCCAGGCTGTGACGTCACCTGAAAACTTAGGAATGTTGAGTGTAGGAAGCTTGACTTTTGGTAATGCGGGCGAAATAGATCGAGAAGCTGCCACAGGTGAAGGTGAAAAATGTGTTGAAGGTGCAGACAACTCTTGAATTTTTACATCAAATAAAGTAACTAATGCTAAATATTTATCCTCAATACTTTCGAAATCATTATCAGTGTTATCTAGTTCAAGAATTTCTTCTTGAACCAAGGAGTAGTCATGGAATGCTTTAACTACATATTCTTTTCGATTTACATATGCAGGAATAACGTTTTCCGTGTCTTTATATTTATGAAACCAGTTTTCAGTTCTGGTTATAGAAGATTTAATAAATCGTCTCTTTTAAACTAAGCCCTCCATAACTATGCCTTAAAATTGCTAAATTTTACGAAATTACAAAAATTTTACAAGTACGGACCTGTAAGAGAAATATAATAAAGAAAGTTTTGCTAATATAATATTTTCTTACAATATTAACAATTAAAAACAACCATTTACTATTTTAACTTTTTTAGAAAAATTCCAAGTGCGGCCCTGGCCACTTTTATTTTTATCGGAATCACAAAGAGTCTTTAATTTTCTACAAATGTTTTTGTTTTTCAAGTTTGTAATAGTCTTTCACTTTTTTATAATTTTGAGAATGTCTTTAGAATCAAACGTTTAGGCACTCTAATTTTTCCGACATGAGTTATTTTGTTTGAAGAAATTTTAACCTAAAAAATCGAAGGACCTTTATTGAAATATCCGGCTCGAAGCTGACCAAAAATTGTTGTAGTCTTGTATTATTACCTACTACAATCCAAGAATATCCTTAGGCGTTGGAATGTTCTGAATTAAACTCAATGTCGGATTAATTATTATGTTTAATCTCATATCAAAATTAATTTTGTTTATTATGTTACACAGTGCCTTTAATTATAAGTCAAAAATAAACGAATTGAAATGTTCTTGGTAATTAGAAAAGTCTTACTCAGGGAAAACCAACTATGGAACTTTATTTTTGCTACCCACACACAATCACTGAATTCATCTCGTCTTTTTTTGAATGGAATGGGCCACTTTCGGCGATGCCTTTCGCTCGAAATTATATGCGTGACTGCCGGCGGCTTCGCATGGAAAACAAGTTGGTTGCTCTGATAGTTGGAAGCGCGGGAAGCTTTGTGATTGGAGCGGCGGGTCCTTGTAATGCGAACTAGAGGCTATTAATAGAATTTACACGTTGGGTTCGAACACATGTAATTTTTGCAATTTTTTTTCTTGTTTTAAACAATTTGTTTTATTTTCTTAATAAATATAATCGGATAAGCAAAAATTAGATTCTTTTTAATAAAATTATAAGTATTTTAACCAATTTTTTTAGATAAAAAGATTAATTTAGTATCCTTTATTCATTTATTAGGTTTTTAGAATTGATTTCTAACTAACCATCATTAAAAATAAGCAATTTTAGAAAAATATTTTGATTTTGGATAACTTAAACTCTATTTATTATTATTTTTGTTCTCACAAGTCACTTGCTGTTAAAAAATTATAATTTTCTTGAATTGTTTGCTAATTTTTATATTGGCAAGTAATAAAAACACTAAAAATTCTACGATAAGACTTTAATTTTTTAAATAAGTAATTTTTTTTTAATTTAATATTTTTTTCAATTTAAACAAAGCATCTTGGGTTAAGTAACTTAAAATTATTAAGCAGAGACTGACTATTTCCTTGAATATATCTTTTAACTTCTCATGCCCCATTTCCAATTACTATTTTTAGAAAAAAATTCTAACATTTTTCATTTAGGTCAAGAAAACTTAAAAATTTATTTAAAAAAAGTTAATTTTTGCCTTTCTGATCTTATTTCGTAATTTGTTAGAGATACTACGGTAAATTTTAAAAAGTATACCTAATTAATTTATAAGATTTTGAGAATTGTTTAATAATTATTGTATTATGAAGGATATTTAAAACTAACTCTCTTCTAAAGTGAAACTTTTTAAAAAAATTATTGATTTGGGCTAACCTAAAGTCTATCTCTTATTGCTTTTTGTTCCCACGAAATAGATGTGAATATAAAATAATAATTTTAGTGGATTATTTGTCTATTGTGGTTAGTTGTGGTCAGTTGTAGTAACTTGTCTAGATAAAAAGGTATATAGATATTTTTAATATGACGAAAAATAAAGAATAATTTGATTTTAACCAAAAATGTCTGTACAAAAGGGGAAAATAAGGTTTTATTCATGTAATTTTTGCAATTTTTTTTGTTTTAAAGAATTTGTATTATTTTCTTAATAAATATAATCGGAAAAGCAAAAATTAAATTCTTTTTAATAAAATTATAAGTATTTTAATCAATTTTTTTAGATAAAAAGATTAATTTAGTATCCTTTATTCATTTATTAGGTTATTAGAATTGATTTCTAACTAACCATCATTAAAAGTAAACAATTTTAGAAAAATATTTTGATTTTGGATAACTTAAACACTATTTATTATTATTTTTTGTTCTCACAAGTCACTTGCTGTTAAAAAATTATAATTTTCTTGAATTGTTTGCTAATTTTTATATGGACAAGTAATAAAAACACTAAAAATTCTAGGATAAGACTTTAATTTTTTAAATAAGTTATTATTTTTTTTAATTTATTATTCTTTTCAATTTAAACAAAGCATTTTGGGTTAAGTAACTTAAAATTATTAAGCAGAGACTGACTATTTCCTTGAATATATCTTTTAACTTCTCATGCACCCTTTCCAATTACTATTTTTAGAAAAAAATTCTAACATTTTTCATTTAGGTCAAGAAAACTTAAAAATTTATTTAAAAAAAGTTAATTTTTGCCTTTCTGATCTTATATCGTAATTTGTTAGAGATACTACGGTAAATTTTAAAAAGTATACCTAATTAATTTATAAGATTTTAAGAATTGTTTAATAATTTTTGTATTATGAAGGATATTTAAAACTAACTCTCTTCTAAAGTGAAACTTTTTTAAAAAATAATTGATTTGGGCTAACCTAAAGTCTATATCCTATTGTTTTTGTTCCCACGAAATAGATTTGAATATAAAATAATAGTTTTAGTGGATTATTTGCCTATTGTGGTTAGTTGTGGTCAGTTGTAGTAACTTGTCTAAATAAAAAGGTATATAAATATTTTTAATAAGACGAAAAATAAAGAATAATTTGATTTTAACCAAAAATTTCTGTACAAAACTGGAAAAAAAGGTTTTATTCATGTAATTTTTGCAATTTTTTTTTTGTTTAAACAATTTGTTTTATTTTCTTAATAAATATAATCGGAAAAGCAAAAATTAGATTCTTTTTAATAAAATTATAAGTATTTTAATCAATTTTTTTAGATAAAAAGATTAATTTAGTATCCTTTATTCATTTATTAGGTTTTTAGAATTTTTTTTTTTTTTTTTTTTTTTTTTTTTTTTTTTTTTTTTTTTTTTTTTTTTTTTTTTTTTTTTTTTTTTTTTTTTTTTTTTTTTTTTTTTTTTTAAGCAGAGACTGACTATTTCCTTGAATATATCTTTTAATTTTTGCCTTTCTGATCTTATATCGTAATTTGTTAGAGATACTACGGTAAATTTTAAAAAGTATACCTAATTAATTTATAAGATATTAATAATTGTTTAATAATTTTTGTATTATGAAGGATATTTAAAACTAACTCTCTTCTAAAGTGAAACTTTTTTAAAAAATAATTGATTTGGGCTAACCTAAAGTCTATCTCTTATTGTTTTTTGTTGCCACGAAATAGATTTGAATATAAAATAATAATTTTAGTGGATTATTTGCCTATTGTGGTTAGTTGTGGTCAGTTGTAGTAACTTATCTAGATAAAAAGGTATATAAATATTTTTAATAAGACGAAAAATAAAGAATAATTTGATTTTAACCAAAACTTTCTGTACAAAAGGGGAAAAAAAAGGTTTTATTCATGTAATTTTTGCAATTTTTTTTTGTTTTAAAGAATTTGTTTTATTTTCTTAATAAATATAATCGGAAAAGCAAAAATTAGATTCTTTTTAATAAAATTATAAGTATTTTCATCAGTTTTTTTGGATAAAAAGATTAATTTAGTATCCTTTATTCATTTATTAGGTTTTTAGAATTGATTTCTAACTAACCATCATTAAAAGTAAACAATTTTAGAAGAATATTTTGATTTTGGATAACTTAAACACTATTTATTATTATTTTTTGTTCTCACAAGTCACTTGCCGTTAAAAAATTGTAATTTTCTTGAATTGTTGGGTAATTTTTATATGGACAAGTAATAAAAACACTAAAAATTCTAGGATAAGACTTTATTTTTTTAAATAAGTATTTTTTTTTAATTTATTATGCTTTTCAATTTAAACAAAGCATTTTGGGTTAAGTAACTTAAAATTATTAAGCAGAGACTGACTATTTCCTTGAATATATCTTTTAACTTCTCATGCACCCTTTCCAATTAAATATTTTTAAAAGAAAAATTCTTAACAAATTTTTCAAATTTAAGCAGAGACTGACTATTTCTTGAATATCTTAACTTCATTTCAATTACTATTTTAAAAAAATTTAATTTTCATTTAGTCAAAAAACTTAAAATTTATTAAAAATTTATTTTTGCCTTTCTGATCTTATTCGTAATTTGTTAGAGATACTACGGTAAATTTTAAAAAGTATACCTAATTAATTTATAAGATTTTAAGAATTGTTTAATAATTTTTGTATTATGAAGGATATTTAAAACTAACTCTCTTCTAAAGTGAAACTTTTTAAAAAATAATTGATTTGGGCTAACCTAAAGTCTATTCTATTGTTTTTTGTTCCCACGAAATAGATTTGAATATAAAATAATATTTTAGTGGATTATTTGCCTATTGTGGTTAGTTGTGGTCAGTTGTAGTAACTTGTCTAATAAAAAGGTATATAAATATTTTTAATAAGACGAAAAATAAAGAATAATTTGATTTTAACCAAAAATTTCTGTACAAAAGGGAAAAAAGGTTTTATTCATGTAATTTTTGCAATTTTTTTTGTTTAAACAATTTGTTTTATTTTCTTAATAAATATAATCGGAAAAGCAAAAATTAGATTCTTTTTAATAAAATTATAAGTATTTTAATCAATTTTTTAGATAAAAAGATTAATTTAGTATCCTTTATTCATTTATTAGGTTTTAGAATTTAAGCAGAGACTGACTTTTTCCCTTGAATATATCTTTTAACTTCTCATGCACCCTTTCCAATTACTATTTTTAGAAAAAAATTCTAACATTTTTCATTTAGGTCAAGAAAACTTAAAAATTTATTAAAAAGTTAATTTTTGCCTTTCTGATCTTATTCGTAATTTGTTAGAGATACTACGGTAAATTTTAAAAAGTATACCTAATTAATTTATAAGATATTAATAATTGTTTAATAATTTTTGTATTATGAAGGATATTTAAAACTAACTCTCTTCTAAAGTGAAACTTTTTAAAAAATAATTGATTTGGGCTAACCTAAAGTCTATCTCTTATTGTTTTTGTTCCCACGAAATAGATTTGAATATAAAATAATAATTTTAGTGGATTATTTGCCTATTGTGGTTAGTTGTGGTCAGTTGTAGTAACTTGTCTAGATAAAAAGGTATATAAATATTTTTAATAAGACGAAAAATAAAGAATAATTTGATTTTAACCAAAAATTTCTGTACAAAAGGGAAAAAAAGGTTTTATTCATGTAATTTTTGCATTTTTTTTGTTTTAAACAATTTGTTTTATTTTCTTAATAAATATAATCGAAAAGCAAAAATTAGATTCTTTTTAATAAAATTATAAGTATTTTAATCAATTTTTTAGATAAAAGATTAATTTAGTATCCTTTATTCATTTATTAGGTTTTTAGAATTTAAGCAGAGACTGACTATTTCCTTGAATATATCTTTAACTTCTCATGCCCTTTCAATTACTATTTTTAGAAAAAAATTCTAACATTTTCATTTAGGTCAAGAAAACTTAAAATTTATTAAAAAAGTTAATTTTTGCCTTTCTATCTTATTGTAATTTGTAGAGATACTACGTAAATTTTAAAGTATACCTAATTAATTTATAAGATTTTAAAATTTTAATATTTTTGTATTATGAAGGATATTTAAAACTAACCTCTTCTAAAGTGAAACTTTTTTAAAAAAATTGATTTGGGCTAACCTAAAGTCTATCTCTTATTGTTTTTGTTCACGAAATAGATTTGAATATAAATAATAATTTTAGTGGATTATTTGCTATTGTGGTTAGTTGTGGTCAGTTGTAGTAACTTTCTAGATAAAAAGGTATATAAATATTTTTAATAAGACGAAAAATAAAGATAATTTGATTTTAACAAAATTTCTGTAAAAAGGGAAAAAAGGTTTATTCATGTATTTTGCAATTTTTTGTTTTAAAAATTTGTTTATTTTCTTAATAAATATATCGGAAAAGCAAAATTAAATTCTTTTTAATAAAATTATAAGTATTTTAATCAATTTTTAGATAAAAAGATTAATTTAGTATCTTTATTCATTTATTAGGTTTTAGAATTGTTATAACATCATTAAAGTAAAATTTTAGAAAAATTTTTGATTTTGGATATTAAACACTATATTATTATTTTTTCTCACAGTCCTTGCTGTAAATTATAATTTTTTGATTTTTTAATTTACTTATGGGCAAAAGTATAAACAATAAAATTCTAAGGATAAGAACTGTTATTTTTAAATTTTTAGGAAATATTTTGCCTTCATCTTATTGTAATTTGTTAAATACACGGTATTTAAAGTATACCTAATTAATTTATAAATTTTAAATTGTTTAATATTTGTATTATAAGGATATTTAAAATAACTCTCTTCTAAAGTGAACTTTAAATAATGATTTGGGTAACCTAAAGTCTATTCTTATTGTTTTTCCAAATGTTTGTATAAAATTTTTAGTGGAATTTGCCTATTGTGGTTAGTTGTGGTCAGTTGTAACTTGCAATAAAGGTATATAAATATTTTAATAAGACAAAAATAAATATTTGATTTAACAAATTTCTGTACAAAAGGAAAAAGGTTTTATTATAATTTTGCAATTTTTTGTTTAAACAATTTGTTTATTTTCTAATAATATATCGGAAAAATAGATTTTATAAAATATAAGTATTATCAATTTTAGATAAAGATTATTTAGTATCCTTTATTTTTATTGTTTTAGATTGTTTCAATAACATATTAAAATAAATTTAAATATTTTGATTTGGATAACAAACATATTTATTATTTTTCTCACATCCTTCTTAAAAAATTATAATTTTCTTGAATTTTTCAATTTTTATATGGGCAATAATAAAACAAATTCTGTAAGACTTTAATTTTAAATAAGTATTTTTTTATATTTTCATTTAAAAACATTTTGGGTTAGTAACTAA